>CM038677.1:362737389-362916650 GCA_021605205.1 Aegilops longissima | reverse complement strand
GTAATAACACACCTCTAATCCAATTCCACTAGCATCACATTCAAGCTCAAAAGTCTTATTAAAAGTCGGGAAGTTGGAGTAAAGGGCATGTGTCAACTTATCTTTCAATACCGTGAAGGCTTCTTCACATGCGGTACCCCAAACAAAAGGCACATCCTTCTTTGTAAGGTCATTGAGAGGTGCAGCAATGGTGCTAAAGTCTCTCACAAAGCGCCTATAGAAACCAGCGAGTCCAAGAAAACTCCTCACTTGTGTGACCGTTTTGGGCTCGGCCAACTCTCAATAGCTTCAATCTTGGCTTTATCAACTTCAATTCCTGTTCGAGTAACAACATAGCCAAGAAAAGATACTGAATTCGGTTGCAAAGGTGCACTTCCCAAGGTTACCAAGCAAGCGTGCATCACGTAGAGCATTAAAAACAACACGTAAATGTTCCAAATGTTCTTCCAAGATTTGCTATAAATCAGTATATCATCAAAGTAAACTACCACAAATCGTCCAATGAAAGCACGTAAAACTTAGTTCATTAATCTCATGAAAGTACTAGGTGCATTAGTTAACCCAAAAGGCATGACTAACCACTCATATAATCCAAACTTAGTTTTAAATGCTGTTTTCCATTCATCTCCCAATTTCATACTGAATTTGATGGTATCCACTCATAAATCAACTTTGGAGAATATTGTAGAGCCACTCAATTCATCAAGCATATCATCTAGCCTAGGAATAGGATGGCGATAACGAATAGTATATTATTAATGCCTCTACAATCAACACACATACATGACGTACCATCCTTTTTAGGCACTAGTATAATAGGAGCAGTACAAGGACTAAGAGATTAGCGTATATAACCTTTGTCGAGCAGCTCACATGTCTTGACGCATAATCTCCTTCGTCTCCTCTGGATTGAGTGCGGTATGGTGCCGGTTGGGTAGCGATGCAGGAATTAAGTCAATTTGATGCTCAATCCCTCGAATAGGTGGTAATCCGGTGGCACGTCTTGTGGGAAGGCGTCGGTGAACTCCTGCAAAATGTTAGTGACAGCGGGGGCAAAGAGGAAACACGTCCTTAAATGAAAATAATGCCTCTTTGCACACAAAAGCATAGCAAACAGATTTGCTAGAATCTAGCTCATCAATATCAGATTTGGTTGCCAATAAACATGCACTTTTCAGTTTAATTTCAGAAGCAACATTAGATGGTTTATTATTAGGCTTCATTTGTTTCTCAAATTCTTTTGCCACAATCTGATTTTCACTCTTATTTTTCTCCTGTTTTGCTTTATTAGCTCTATTAATATCATCTTTCAAAATGGAATCAGAGTCATAGGAAGCAAAGTAATATTTTTATCCTTGTGAACAAGAGTATCTTGATTGTTTCTACCATGGTGTACAAATTTTTATCAAATTGCCATGGTCTACCAAGTAATAAGGAACATGCTTGCATAGGTACCACATCACAATCAACATAATCAGCATATGTAGAGATACTAAAATACCTTGAAGCGATCGTGTTACCTTAACCTTGCGCTGTTGTTGAACCATTGGATGTAGTAAGGATGTGGATGTGGTCTTGTGGTGAGGAAAGCTTCTCCACCATATCCATGCTAGCCAAGTTGTTGCAGCTCCCTCCATCTATGATGGCCTTGAATAGAACGTTCCTTCACAACTCCTTTGTATGGAACAAGTTATGCCTCTGATTTTGCTCAGCTTGTGTAACCTGCACACTCAAAACACATTGAGCAACTAAACATTCATACTGTCGGCATCTTGACAGCCATGTATTGCGTCTCATGATCAGAATCATCTCCACCGTGTTCTTCATGTGTAATAAGAGCTAAAGTCTCTTCATCATAGTCACTAAGCGGACTCATACCCACCATCCTCGTTAGCAATCATCACTGCTGAGATTGGCATTCTCTGCATAAAATGTCCTCTTCCCTTACAGACGACAAATAATATCACATGTGTGCCCTCTTGGCGCCATGGAAGAAGAAGAGCTCTGTGAGGCCAGGCGGGTGTGCTCTTGGCGAGATAGTGGTGGTTGTGCACTTTCTTGTATCACGGTTGGAGGTGGCAGCCGGCGGAGGTGCGGTGTAGTAGAGCGTGTGGAAGTAGATGATGCGTGTCTGTCCATGATGAAGGTCGACCTGCGAAAAAGTTAGTTCGGCAGCACTTTGTCGATCACTGCACTTCACGTTCACTTTACAAGCAAGATGGAATAATCGGTGATATTATTATAATCCTTGTAGTCTAGAATGGTGCGAATCTCTCTATTTAATCCACCCGAAGCGTGCAAGCATAGCTTCATTCTCCTCAACAATACCACATCTAATCAAGCCAGTTTGTAATTCCGATAATATTCTTCTACGAATTTTTCCTTGTCTTAAGCGCTGCAATTTTGAAGTAATTCCCGATAATATAGTGGAACCTTGAGTCGCATAGCAGTTTTCAACAGCCCAAGTAGGCTGGAGCAGGATATAATCTACAATGTTGAGACCACAAACACATACAAAGCTAGTGAAAGCACAAACAGCAATGAGAACCGTCTCTCCTCGGGATATTGTAAACATGTAAATCGTTGTTCGGTTTCTAACTCCCAAGTAAGATATATATAGGAACATATCTACCCTCAAATGGTGGAATATTCAATTTCAGTTTAGGGAGATGGTCATGATCTCGTCGGAAGGGGAGCGAACATTGCCATTATTTGCATGTGGACGACCTGTGGTTGTGATCTGGTGGTTGCCGCGTAGTTCGATGTTGATCAACCTCATGCTCGTAATCTCTCATAATCATCCTCCACCTTTCGGCTGACGGGGAGCCCGAGAAATATCCTTGGTGACACCGGCAGCTTGGCGGTGAAGAGGACCGGCTAAGCTCGGCGAAGGGCTGTAGCGACATGGAGGTATCGTTGTTGTTGTTGTAGAGTGCGTGAGTGCAGCGGTGGTGGTGGTGGTAGGCAGCATGAGCAATTCATTGAACCTGTTATCGAGCTTTGTTTGAACACCTTCTCAATGCCATCTATCTTCTCCATGGCCTCTTCAAATCTATTGCACATCTTCCACCCTTACTCATCATTTGTTTGAAACTTATCATGTAGCGCTTTGTTTGTCATGTTCTCCCGATCGGTCTAAATCGACGTGATCCTGCCATGGTTAGCGACAATAGAAACACACAAGAATATGATTGACGGACTACTAGGAAGTGGTGGTGGTGGTGTGGTGAGCGATCTAAATCCGTCAAGCAAATCTCAAATTCTTACCGTTCTTACCCGGCACGGTGATGGCATGATGTAGTCAAAACTCTCAAAGCTTGGATGGGCGACTACGGGGGAGAGTCAAGCGCCCGATGTAGATGTATGTGGAGCTGGGAAGGCTTATAATATGGTAGCAAAAAGCTCAGCAATAATCAATTCGAGATGCAAAGTTGAATAAGCAGCTCACTTGCGGTACTATCTTGGTCCTAGGCTGAACCGTGCTAGAGGCTTGAGCCTAGAACACTAACAAAATCACGGCTACTGCCATAAACAAGGAAAGCACTCTGGTTTTTTTCGCTCCTTTTTTTGCGTAGCTTTTCTTGTTGCTCTTTTTTTGAAAAATCACTATAATGGCAGTGTCTCAAAACTCTTAGGGTCAGCCCAGCGGGATGGGCACGAAATTTTTGACCAATTTTTTTCATTTGCGGGACCCAAAAACAAAGCGGGTCAAAAAAAACACCATAATGTCTCGTCAAACGAAACACCTAAAATAGGATAGCGGAAAAATTTTTTAAACAAGTGCGTTTTGGGAAAATTTTGGGCCTAAGCGGAAAAGTTATAGAATGTTCGAAAATTTTCGGCACTTGTCGAAAATTTTCGGCTATCCTATTTTAGGTGTTTCTAAAGCGTGAGGCGATTCGCGTTATAGAATATTTTTTGACTCGTTTCCAGTTTTTAGGTCGTCGAAAAAAAAATTTTAGTCGAAAAATTTCGTGCCCATCTGTCAGTTTGACACAGGAAGAGTTTGAGTTTTCATATTATAGTGATTTTTCGCAAAAAAAAAAGACAGCGCAAAAAAGGCAAAAAATTCAAAGTGTGCTTTCCGTTGTTTCGTGCAGCGCCCGTGATTTTGTTAGTGTTCTAGCTCATCTAACGCGGTCTAGCCTAGGACCAGCACAGTACTAGATTGGCGTTTATTCAACTTTGCATCTCTGAATTGATTATTCTTGACCCTTTTGCTACCATATTATAAGCCTTCAGCTCCACATACATCTATCGTAGTTTGACTCTCACAGTAATCGCTCTATCCAAGCTTTGAGTTTGGCTACATCGGTTGCCGATCACGCTTCTTCTTTGGAGTAGGCGGTAAAATTTGAGATTTGCTTGTGGTTGTATTTATCCAACCACCACCACTTCCTAGTGTCTGTCAGATCATATTCTTGTGTGTTTCTATTCTTTAACCATGGCAGGATCACAAGCCGACGAGGCTGCGGGAGAACATGACAAACAAAGCGCTACATGATAAGTTTCAACAAATGATGAGTGGGCAGGTGGAAGATGTGCTAAATAGATTTGAAGAGGCCATGGAGAAGATAGATGGCATTGAGAAGGCGTTGAAACAAAGCTCGATAACATGTTTAATGAATTGCTCGGCGTCTACCACCACCACCACGGCTGCACCTCACGCACCTCTACAACAACGACTACCTCCATGTCGCCAGAAACCCCTTGGCAGAGCCGAGCGTGTCCCTCTTGACTGGCCAAGCTGCTGGTGCTGGTGATACTTCTATGGCTCCTAACTGGCAGGAGAGATGATTATGTGGGAGATTACGAGGATGAGGTTGATCAACATCGAACTACGTGCAACCACCACACCACAACCACCGGTGCGTCACATGCAAATAATGGCAATGTTAGGGCTCCCCTCAGTGCAGATCATGACCATCTCCTAAACTGAAATGAATATTCCACCATTTGAGGTGATATGTTCTGATATATATCTTACTTGGGAGTTAGAAACTGATAATGATTTACATGTTTACAATATCTGAGGAGGCGTGTTCTCTTTGCTGTTTGCTGCTCACTAGCTTTGCATGTGTTTGGTGGTGAACATAGATTATATCCTGTTCCGCTACTTGGGCTGCTTTGAAAACTTTGCTATCTTGCTGGTTAGTTCCACCATGATCAGCGTGAATTACTTCAAAATTGCAGTGTTTAAGACAAGGAAAAATTGAAGAATATTATCGGGAATTACAATGGCTTGATTAGATGTGGTATTGTTGAGGAGAATGAAGCTATGCTTTGCGTTTTAGGGTGGATTAAATAGAGATTGGACCATTCTAGACTACAAGGATTATATAATATCCTCGATTATTCCATCTTGCTTTAAGCTGGCGTAAGTCAGGATCGGCAGGCTTGGCGAACTAACTTTTTGCATGGGCCTTCATCATGGACAACACGTGCATCATCTACTTCCCGTTCTACACCGGCACCTCAAGTGCCACCTCAACGTGAACAAAAGCGGCACAACCACCACTACGCCAAGACACATTTGGGCCTACAGGCTCTTCTTCTTCCATCGTCAAAGGGCCCAAAGTGATATTATTTGTTGTTGTAAGAAGGGACATTTGAGAATGCCAATCTCAGGTGATGATTGCTCCGAGGATGGTGGGTATGAGTCGCTAGTGACTATGATGAAAGACTTTGGCTCTTATTACACAAAGCCGGTGGAATGATTCGATCATGAGGCAATACATGGCTCTTTAAATTTGAAGGTATGAATGTTTGTTGCTCAACGTGTTTTGATTGCAGTTACAAAATGAGCAAAATCAGGCATAACTTTTCCTACAAAGGGGTTGTGAACGTTCTATTGGGTCATCATAGATGGAGGGCTGCAACAACGCTGCATGGATTGGTGGAAGCTTTCTCTCCCACAAGACCAATCCACATCCTTACCATCAATGGTTCAACAACAGGGCAAGGTTAAGGTAACCTCTTGTTTGTATTTTAATCTTACATATGTGATTATGTGATTGTGATGTGGTACCTATGCAAGCATGTTCCTTATTACTTGGAGACCATGGCAATTTGATAAAATTTTGTACCCATGGTAGAAACAATCAATACTCTTGTTCAAGGATAAAATATTACTTTTCCTATGACTCCGATTCCATTTTGAAAGATGATATTAATAGAGCTAATAAAGCAAAACAGGGAAAATAAAGTGAAAATCAGATTGTGGCAAAAGAATTTGAGCAACAAATGAAGCCTAATAAAAACCATCTAATGTTGCCGAAATTAAAGAAAAGTGCATGTTTTTTAAAATCTGATATTGATGAGCTAGATTCTAGCAAATCTTTGCTATCTTTTGTGGCAAAGGGCATTATTTTCATTCGAGGTGTTCCTCTTTTGCCCCTATCACTAACATTTGCGGGAGTTGGGTCTTCCCACAAGGCGTGCCAATTACCACCTATTGGGATTGAGCATCAAATTGACAATTCCCGGTGCCCTACCAACCGTGCACCATCCGTACCAATCCGGAGGCGGGAGATTATCGTCAATCGGGGAGCTGCTCGAAAAGGTTTATCCGGAATCTCTTAGTCCTTGTCTGTTCCTTTATACTAGTGCCTAAAAAGGATGGTCGTCGGCGTATGTGTGTTGATTGTAGAGGCATTAATAATATTACTATTGTTATGTCATCCTATTCCTAGGCTAGATGATATGCTTGATGAATTGGTGGCTCTACAATATTCTCAAATTGATTTCGTAGTGGATACCATCAAATTGTATGAAATTGGGAGATGAATGGAAAACACATTTAAAACTAAGTTTGGATATGGTGGTTAGTCATGCCTTTTGGGTTAACTAATGCACCTAGTACTTTCATGAGATAATGAGCGAAGTTTACGTGCTTTCATTGGACGATTTGGTAGTCTTTTGATGATATCTGATTTATAGCAAATCTTTGGAAGAACATTTGGAACATTTCGTCTGTTTTTTAATGCTCTCCGTGATGCCGTAGTTATGCCTCTGATTTTGCTCAGCTTGTGTAACCTTGCACACTCAAAACACATTGAGCAACTAAACATTCATACTGTCGGCATCTTGACAGCCATGTATTGCGTCTCATGATCAGAATCATCTCCACCGTGTTCTTCATGTGTAATAAGAGCTAAAGTCTCTTCATCATAGTCACTAAGCGGACTCATACCCACCATCCTCGATAGCAATCATCACTGCTGAGATTGGCATTCTCTGTAAAATGTCCTCTTCCCTTACATGACGACAAATAATATCACATGTGTGCCCTCTTGGCGCCATGGAAGAAGAAGAGCTACTGTGTAGGCCGGCGGGTGTGCTCTTGGCGGATAGTGGTGGTTGTGCCTGCTTTCTTGTATCACGGTTGGAGGTGGCAGCAGCGGAGGTGCGGTGTAGTAGAGCGTGTGGAAGTAGATGATGCACGTGCTGTCCATGATGAAGGTCGACTGCGAAAAAAAGTTAGTTCGGCGCCAGCGCTTTGTCGATCTGCACTTCACGTTCAGCTTTACAAGCAAGATGGAATAATCGGTGATATTATTATAATCCTTGTAGTCTAGAATGGTGCAGAATCTCTCTATTTAATCCACCCGAAAAGCGTGCAAGCATAGCTTCATTCTCCTCAACAATACCACATCTAATCAAGCCAGTTTGTAATTCCTGATAATATTCTTCTACGAATTTTTCCTTGTCTTAAGCGCTGCAATTTTGAAGTAATTCACGCTGATAATATGGTGGAACCAGCAGATACGCATAGCAGTTTTCAAAGCAGCCCAAGTAGGCTGGAGCAGGATATAATCTACAATGTTCAGACCACCAAACACATGCAAAGCTAGTGAAAGCACAAAGCGACAGCGAGGAACCGTCTCTCCTCGGGATATTGTAAACATGTAAATCGTTGTTCAGTTTCTAACTCCCAAGTAAGATATATATCAGGAACATATCTACCCTCAAATGGTGGAATATTCAATTTCAGTTTAGGGAGATGGTCATGATCTCGTACGGAAGGAGCCGAACATTGCCATTATTTGCATGTGGGCGACCTGGTGGTTGTGATCTTTGGTGGTTGCTGCGTAGTTCGATGTTGATCAACCTCATGCTCGTAATCTCTCATAATCATCCTCCACGCACATCGGCAGGAGGAGCCACCGAAATATCAAGCAGCACCGGCAGCTTGGCGAAATGAAGAGGACACGGCTCGCTCGGCGAAGGGCTGCTTAGCGACATGGAGGTAGTCGTTGTTGTTGTTGTAGAGGTGCGTGAGGTGCAGCGGTGGTGGTGGTGGTGAGCCTTGCGAGCAATTCATTGAACCTGTTATCGAGCTTTGTTTGAACACCTTCTCAATGCCATCTATCTTCTCCATGGCCTCTTCAAATCTATTTAGCACATCTTCCACCTGCCACTCATCATTTGTTGAAACTTATCATGTAGCGCTTTGTTTGTCATGTTCTCCCGATCGGTCTAAATAAACATGTGATCCTGCCATGGTTAGCAGCAATAGAAACACACAAGAATATGATTGACAGGACTACTAGGAAGTGGTGGTGGTGGTGTGGTGGACGGTCACAAATCCGTCAAGCAAATCTCAAATTCTTACCGGTTCTTACCCAGGCGGTGATCGGCAGCGATGTAGTCAAAACTCTCAAAGCTTGGATGGGCGACTACGGGGAGAGTCAAGCGCTACGATGTAGATGTATGTGGAGCTGGGAAGGCTTATAATATGGTAGCAAAAGGCTCGGCAATAATCAATTAGAGATGCAAAGTTGAATAAGCGCTCAGCGGCGGTACTATCTTTGGTCCTAGGCTGAACCGTGCTAGAGGCAGAGCCTAGAACACTAACAAAATCACGGCGCTGCGTAAACAAGGGAAAAGCACACTCTGGATTTTTTTTGGCTCCTTTTTTTTTCGTAGCTTTTTGCTGCTGCTTTTTTTGCGAAAAATCACTATAATGGCGAGTGTCTCAAAACTCTTCGAGGTCAATGACAGGATGGGCACGAAATTTTTGACCAATTTTTTTTTTTATTGCCGGACCCAAAAAGCTGGAAGCGGGTCAAAAAACTTTCTATAATGGCGTTGTCTCAATCGCTTAGAAACACCTAAAATAGGATAGCGGAAAAATTTTTTCGACAAGTGCGTTTTCGGAAAATTTTGGGCCTAAGCGGAAAAGTTATAGAATGTTAGAAAATTTTCAGCGCGCATGAAAAATTTTCTATCTATTTTAGGTGTTTCTAAGCGTATTAACGATCGCCGTTATAAAATTTTTTGACTTCGTTTCGATTTTAATCGGCGTCGAAAAAAAAAAAATTTTTTGAAAAAAATTCGATCTGTTTCAGGAAAAGTTTTGAGACATCCATTATAGTGATCGATAAAACAAAAAAAATTCGGAGTTGGCACTAGATTTGTTTCGATGCGTAGTGATTTTGTTACTGATTTCACCACCAATAAAAAAACAGGCAGTGTAAGACTGAGATCTGTGTGAAAAATTTGAAAGAGAAAAGAGTGTGCTTTCCGTTGTGTGTTCGAACATTGTTGGAGCTGGGAAAGTGTGTGTACAGAAGGCTCATGAGACTGGCACGGACATATTAAAACAAGTTTTGAACATTGATTATATTTTAGAACCCAGTTTGAGCTGGCATTGACACTCTGTGACTAGTTGCCATCTGGTTTGAGATAAGTGAAGAAAGCTCTGAATGTGTGTGGGATTATCACAACATTGCAGATGCTAATGCAACTAGTGCTATACGTAAGCTTGATTGAAATTTGACATCAATACCATTGTTACACCCACAGCCCCTCATTTGCTACATATCTTTGGACCAATTACTAGAGCTCATGCGCCAATTAAATTATCGGTACTTTCGTTTCTTGGTAATGATTCTAATGTTCATGAGAATATGATGCTGCCTAAATTGGATACATTTGTTTTGCTTACAAATGAAGGCCCTAGCTTGGAGAAGGATGGACATTGGAGCAAGAACAAGCATGGAGATAATGCCATGCATAAGGGAACAAACGGAGTTACAAGTGATGATTTCAGGACTTTGAAGCCACCATAATGGGTGCATGAAGCCTTGGACGAAATATACAAGATGCTACTTCCTAAATGTTGTCCCAAGGCTATTCTAGGTGCTGCGTCACCTTATTAGTGGGCCAGGCCCTTGTAATTTCGAAATACACAAGTATAGGCTATTTTTAGAGTCCGTATGTGTGGGGAAACAAGAGATAGGGTCGATTTCGGACCCCTCCACCAAGGGCCACGAAATTTCCCCCCTCTTCCTCCATATATACAGCCCTTAGGGCACCGTTTAGACCTTGGGTTTTGTTTAGATCAAAAGTTCGCCATAGCAGCAACTTCGCGTACTTCGTTTGTGTTCAACAACCAGACCAAGGCGTCACAAAACCCCATCTTTATTAATAAAGCTTTCCTCTTATATTCGCAATATCCAGATTGCAATCTTAGTTTCTTGCTTGTTCTTCGTTTGCTCGCAGGAAACAGGCCCTCGTGGTCAGGTTGATCGTGCTCCGGCGTGGTCAATAACCCTCGGAAGTTGGTTTAGCGATTGCTAAGGCGCGACGTCTCGCACGTATGTAGTCGGATCGTCAAGGTCGACTCCCACAGAAACGATAGCCACCATCTCATCGAAACATCGGGACACCTTTGCTTCTATCACTTACCTACACCACTTCCGCATAACACCACCATAGCCTTTTCCACTACCAATTCCGACAATGTTGCCAACTTTTGCCTTGAGAATTTGAGTTGGGGTTTTCCGTATCCTTTTGTGTTTGACTATCTAGATGCAGTTCAACATCAACATCACCACCGCTCATCTTCGCCAAGGGCGGTAACATCGTCGACACCTTTGTCATTACTTGCAATTGCATTGATAACCATCATAGCCCATCTTTTGCGTTGCTTACCCATCGAGACTAGCCATTGAGTATTGCGGCAGCGTGACTTGTGCACATTAGTGATCATACTCCATAGCATACATACCATACCAAAGTGGTGCATATCTTAGCATCAACTTGTTTGTCACAAAGTTGTCATAGCATACACAATTGCTATCTTGGTTAGTGAAGTTTGCATGAGAAAAGAGCTCCAAAGAAAAGAGCCAATCAAGCTTTTAAGCAAGAGAAAGATAAGCAAAGAGCTTATGAGCAGAACCATAGCATCATAAAACATTAAGATTGTCATACTTGATTGTCGGTGTACTAGGTAGAGGTACCCTAGTACCCGAACTTCGTCTACAGACATTCGCAGCGCCACGGCGGGCGGCTTGATGGCCGCCAAGATCCTCGGCAGCTCCTTGGAGCCATTCAAAACAAAGCAGTCAAGACCCGGCAAGAGGAGCTTGCCGGAAGGCCACTCAGGCGTAAAAAACAAGGCCCGGCAAGAGGAGCTTGCTTGGGAAGGCTTATGGCGCTGAACCCCAAAGCGCGACAAGGTTCCTGCCCGCGGCAAGGTGCTTGCAGGCGGGCGACCTATCTTCATCTCGCTCCAGCTCACCCGTAGCGTGTCACCAGGGCTCTTCCATGTCTGGCGTGTCGACGAGCTGTGCAGCCAGCGGAGAGTAGCGACAAGCGCGCGTGACAAGCTACCATCATGGCGGATGGGGTGCACCAGCGGTCCCTGTTACCTTGTTGAGGCGGCCGAGGCGGGCATTGATGACTCTTGTCCCTTGCCGTCGAGTTAGGTATAGATTCTGTACCTTTGTACAAAGCGGTGTACCAACCTAGGTTTTACTATCTTACCCTTGTCTACTTGCCATATGTCGTAACCCCTTGTGCCTATAAAAGGAGGCCCGAGGGCAGCGTAGAGGGGTTGGCTGGTTTCGGTCCAGCTCGACAGTTCATCACATTCAGGCTAGGTTTGTAGCCGCATTGCTCCCTAACAAGAAGAAGAGAATCCACAAAGCAGCGATAGGAGTATTATCTCTCCGGAGAGCTCGAAGCTGGGTAAAACCCTCTCGTGCGCATCGCCTCGACCCGCTCTTTGCACAATCTCCGCCCCTTCCGAACCACAAAGGGACCCAGGTCCGTAGGTGCTCGTGGGGCACGATCAGCTCTTCCCCGACATCTTTGGCGCGCCGGTAGGGAAGTCGAGCTGTGTGAACCGGTCCGGCGGTCGCACTAGCAACTCCATCAACGTCTTCGTCGACATGGCGCGAAGAAGAAGCCTTCGGCAGCAGCTGAGCCGTCGCGTCGAACCCACCACCACGGGCCGTCGGTGGTGGGGAAGCGCTAGCGAGAGGACGGCGTCGTCGAAGAGCCACGATGCCGCCAGGTCCAAGGACAACGGTAGCGAGGCGTCGGCGTCGAATCTGCACGCGTCCATCGCGGGAGGCGCGGGACGGAACAGCGTCATGATACCAGCGGCACCATCGATCTTTGGATCAAGGCCAAGCTGGAGGATCCGAGGCCCTCGAGACCGCATGCACCTCGGCATGCGATGCGAGTGGGGAATGCGGTCGCTGAGGCGGATGCTGCTCCTCTAACTTGGTTAGGAGTCGAGCATATCCGTTCTTCGCTCCGTCGCCCTTGCCGCCAACCACACCAGCGGAAGCCTTGGCGAGCTCGATTACTACTAGATTACCCTCCGCGGCCGATAAGGTCGGCGGTGGAAACCACAATTCAGAGTCTCATCGGCTTTGCCAGCGGTGATGTCGCGGCAACGCGCTTACCGCAACGCGGCGGCGACAAAGGCGAGCCGATGGCGGCGAGACTTGCGGGGTGCACCACCGTACCTCCCCTTCGAAGGCCAAGATCGCCGACTTCGCGGATCTACCTCGCAGCGACTCCACAGCATCGTCGGATCCGCGAGCTCGTCGCGACCAGCGCCAAGTTCTTGAGAGCGGCAAGAAGAGGGCCTTCGAACCCGTATCGGCGCCCGAAGAAAGCGCCGTCAATCGACCAACGCGCGGGCCTTGTCGATATGCATGCGCCCGAAGACCGAGCGACTTGCGTCTGCGGTGGGTTGCCCTGCGTTCACTCGTGAGCTGCGGCAAGTCCGGTGGCCCGACAAGAAAAATTTCAAACCAGGCGTGCGGAGAAATGCGGCGGCAGGACACACCATCGAGTTCCTTAGCATCTACACCATCGCGGTGCAAGCTGCGGGGGCGAACGACAAGATCCTCGCCAACTACTTCCCTTGGTGCTCAAGCCAAGCGTCAGATCTTGGCTCATGCACTTGCCGGATGGCTCTATTTCTTCTTGGGCAGATTTGTGCCACCAGTTTGTTGGCGCCTTCACGGTGACCACAAGCCTCATGGCCAGAGAGTGATCTCCACCTGCTTGCCCGGAAGGAGAGTCTCTGCGCAAATTCATCCGAGAGATTCAGTCAGTGCACTACAACATCGGGCGTCCACCCTGCGCGGTGATCGGTGCATTCCATCAGAATGTGCGCAATCGCAGGATGAGGAGGAGATGGCGATGTGCAAAGTGAAAGGCGTCGCGAGCTCTCATACTGGCCGACAAATGTGCCGCTGCTGAAGAAGGAAGAAGACTCCCATGAGAGAATGTGGGAGCAGAGTCGACGGTGAGGGATCGCCCGGCAAGGAATAGCCGTGGCGGAACAACAGGAGGAAGAAAAACCAAGAAGTACTAGTTGTCGAGCAGTCCGGCAAGGATGGTGCCGCCAACCAAGCCAAGGCGGTGGCTCCGGCAAGGAGGTTACCGTTGGCGCCGACCGCCAAGCTGTGGCGACGCCGACAACTGGCGGCTCCAACAAGCGATACTATAAAATCCACCGCACCAAGGGCCCACGATCTCGAGCTGCAAGAAAGTCGAGCAGCTTGTTGAGCTAAAAAAGCTGAATCTGGCGGCGAGACAAGGAGAAAGCCCAGAAGGTGCAGGTGCGACAAGTAAGAAGAGACCGGCGGGGAGGGCGCGCAGCAAGGCCAAGCAGCGCCAAGAGGCAGACCTCCCGTGGCGCGACAAGGAAGAAGATGAAGATGAAGATGGCGAGGGCGATGAGGGCGATGAGGCTGATGAGCATGAGTTTCAAAAGGCAGCAGAGGTCGCTGCGTCGATGGTGGTGCGTCTCTGCATACCTCGCACCGCCAACTCAAGCAATGGATCGTGAGGTCAATGCAGCGAGAACCGTCCATAAAGTCCGCAAACCTACGAAGTGGTCCAGCCGCCCATCATCTTTGACATTGAGGATCACCTGATCGCATCACTGCGGTCGGATGTTTGCCGATGTTGGTCTCACCAACCATCCGCAACCTCAAGGTCACGAAGATGCTGGTTGACGGCGGGGCCGGCCTGAATTTGATCTCCTCTACAGTGCTCCAGCGACTTCAAATCCCTGACAGCGAGCTCGAAGAAACTGGTACTTTCCAAGGAATCAACCCAGGAAGGAGCAAGCCCAAGGGGAAGATCGCATTGCCGGTAACATTGACGGCGAGCTCAACTTCAGAGCGAGAGGTCACGTTAAGCGTCGCCGATTTCCCATTGCCCTACAATGGCATACTTGGCCGTCCAGCACTCGCCAAGTTCATGGCCGCCTCTCATTATGCTTACAACCTACTCAAGATGCCCGACCCGATAAGTGTCATTTCTGTCCATGGCGACAAGAAAGATGCACTTATCTGCGCCGACAAGATCTACCGGGATGCAGCAGCAGCGACAGATAATAAACCACTTACCGCTGGAGCTCCCGGGGGGAAGAAGACCACTAGGTCCGGCAAGAGCTTTGTTGCCCACTCAGGCAAGCGCACCTCTTCGGAGTGCTGCGCTACCGTCGAGGACGCACCATCAAGCTCCACCGGCAAGTGCAACAAGACGATGGCAGCTCCGCCAAAGACCAAGAAGGTGCCGCTAAGGAGGGCGGCACCTGGTGGTACTTTCACCATCGATTGCCACGCTTGATCCTAAATAGGAAGGCGAGCTCGTTGCTTTCTGCAGGCGAATGTCGATGTGTTTGCATGGCAACCATCGACATCCCGGCGTTCGTGAAAGTAATTGAGCACCACCTAGCTGTCTGTCCTCACGCGGCCCGTCAAGCAAAGAGTTAGGAAGCAGCGGTGGGCGCCAAGAGTTCATAGCGAGAGAGATCAAGAAATTGGAAGCAGCGGGGCTTGTCGAGGAGTCCTCCACCCCGTGGCTGGCCAATCCGGTAGTGGTGCGCAAGGCTAATGGGAAATGGAGGCTTTGTATTGACTTCACAGATGTTAATAAAGCTTGCCCTAAGGACCCGTTTCCCTTGCCGCGTGTCGACCAGATTGTTGACTCCACGGCTGGATGCGATCTGCTTTCGTTTCTTGATGCATATTCAGGATATCATCAGATCTTCATGGCGAAGAGGATGAAGAAAACCGCATTCATCACACCATGTGGCACGTCTTTGCTTTATACGGATGCCTTCGGTTTGAAGAATGCGGTTCAACCTTTGCAAGGTAGTCCATGATGCTTTTGGACCTCGGTACACGAAATGTAGAAGCTTACATGGATGACATAGTGGTCAAAAGCAAAGACAGGCAACCTTAGTTCAAGATTTGGATGAGGCGTTTGCAAACCTGCGCAAGATCAACCTCAAGCTCAACCCGAGAAGTGCGTGTTTGGAGTCCCTTCGGCAAGCTTCTCGGGTTCTTTGTATCTCAGCGGGAATCGAAGCCAATCCCGACAAGATCAAGGCCATTGAGCAGATCGAAGCACCAAAGCGCGTCAAGGATGTCGAGGAAGGCTTGCGGTTGCGTGGCTGCTCTCGGCGAGTTCATCTCTAAATCTGCTGAGCAGCGCCGCGCCTTTTCAAGATTTTGAAAAGGCAGGTCAATGAAATGGACTCGAAGCGGAGGCTGCGCTGCAGGACTTGAAGAGATACTGTCCTCCGCTCCAATACTTATCGCACCTAAGCCACAAGAAAAGTTGCTGCTGTATATAGCGGCGACCAATCAAGTGGTTAGTGCTGCGTTAGTAGCGGAGAGGAGGCGGATGATGAGCCGGCAACCGAGGCGGCGCATTCAGCGACAAGCAAGATGCTTATTTGTCAAGCTCTGGTCCCGATAAGGACGGACCAGCGAGGGTTGCGACAAGATACGGAAGAAGATGGTGCAGCGCCCAGTCTACTTTGTCGATTCCCTTTGCAGGGGCTAGATCGAGGTACTACGGTGTGCGAAGCTGCTTTTCGGCCTCCTCATGGCCTCGAGAAAGCTGCGCCATTACTTCAAGCACATGAGATAACAGTTGTCACTCGCTTTCCTTGAAGAGGATTTTGCAAAATCCGAAGCAACAGAGCAGGATTGTTGAGTGGGCCTTTGGAACTGTCAAGCTTTGGTCTCAAGTTTGAAAGCACTTCAACTATCGAGCAGGGCATTGGCAGAATTCATAGCGAGTGGGCGCCAACGCAGGATGAAGAGATTCGGAGCGAGCATCCCGTCAAGGAAGCAAATAAAGAATGGCTGATGTATTTTGGCGGTGCCTTCTCGCTGCAAGGCACGGTGCGGCGTGCTGCTCATCGCACCCACCGGGAACACCTCAAATACATAGTCCAAATGCACTTTCCCAAGGAACAAGCAACAAATAATACTGCAGTATGAAGGCTTGCTTGCGGTCTCGAGATTGCGGTGGACCTTGGGATTAAGAAGCTCATTGTCGGGGAGACTCACAACTTGTCATCCGCCAAGTAAATAAAGATTACGAGTCCGTTGATGGAAGCGTCGTCGATGAAGTGAGGAAGCTGGAAGAGCACTTTGAAGGCACTGCAAATGGAACACGTTCAAAACGCAGAATGATATAGCTGATGGCCTCTCCAAATGTGCCGCACTTAAGTTACACAATGGAACCAGGGATTTTGTGCTCAAGCTGACTCAGCCAACCGTGACACCATCAACAGGACAAAGCAAAAGAAAATTGGTTTCGGCGACTACTTTCGGCGGAGCTCTCGAAGCCGCCGCCAAGAAGGTCCCTAAAACCAGCGCAAATATCAGCGAGGAGCGATCTGCTCCGACAAACCATCAGTTTGTATCGTTGAAGCAAGCGCTCCCGACAAGCTTAGCTCCGGCAAGCAGCGGGGATCATCGAGCTCGGCGACCCGCAGGTCCTTGCCGTAGAAGCTGATGGTCCGCGGTGATAGATGAGCCTTTAGTCCTTGTTGCCGAGCACGAGGCTCCAACATGGCACAGCAGATCGTCCATTTCCTTGAGACGGAGAACTTCCGAAGAGCAAGAAGAAGCGGAAAAAAGTAGCCCGGCAGTCAAGTATGTACCAGTTTGTTGACAACATCCATGCGGAAGAAGACTCAGCGGAGTGAAATTGAAGTGTATTTGCGGGAAGATGGATGAAGCTGTTGGCGGAGATACGGAGGCATGTGTGGTCACCACATTGGCGCAAGAGCACTTGTGATGCGGAGCATACCACGTTCATCCCCATGTACCTCCAACTACTCTCCAAGCCCCAAGAGGACATATGGCGAGACCTCGACCATCGCCATAGGGCACAAGGTGAACTCACTCCTCTTGAACCGTCACTTTCCACATGTGAGACATGGCTACTACCTCATGCATGGACCTTGCATACACTCGGGTACAACCGAGGCGACCATGGAGGATCCAAGGACCAAGGCCAAGCATGGAAGAGGAGAAGGAAGAAGAAGCTGGGAGCAAGCGGTACTACCGCCCAGGCCCATGACACTACCGCTTATCATCACAAGCGGCACTACCGCTCTACATCCACTCCACTTCCATAAAGTCCGACAAACTTGAGTTCGAGCAGCTGCTGAGCGGTACTACCGCCCATCATAGCGGTACTACGCTTGCAGCGCCTCAGCGGTACTACCGCCCGAAGGACCGGTACTACCATACCTGCGTGCCTGCAGTGTATTGGGCGAGCCCGTGTACCCTCGCCCTCACTTACCCCTTCGTGGCTTAGCACTATATATACTCCTCCACCTCCTCCTAGTTAGGGTTAGCGTTGATTTAGCTCATTAGATAGCTTCGCTCATCCATACCGGATCTACTCACAGAGAGACCGCGGCCCCTCTTGGAGAAGATCCACCTTGGATTCAAGACCTCCCTTTGCAGAGAAGACCATCATCAAGACCTCCTCACGGAGAAGAACGGCTACCGTTTGTATCGTCCTTTATTGACCTTGAATCATGTATCTCCCTTTGTGTTCTTTGATCTAGCATTTGTGTGACCGATTCCTTGTTGGTTGAGTGTTTTCCCTCGTTCCTCCCCGTGATTTCCTCGTGTTCTTCCGCTCGTTCTTCGTGATTCCCCCGTAGGATCCACTCCAACGTGAAAGATCGCCCACGTAGGGTTCCGCCCTACATCATCTATGGTATCATGAGCCACGTTGATCACGTTTTGGAGCCCCTACCCCTCTTTTTCTAGCTTGATTTTGTTGATTTCGTCCTAAATCCGAAAATCCCCACCAAAAATAGCCCCAATTTTTTTTTGTGATTTGTTAGTTTTGATGATGTTTTGTTGATTTTGATCCATGGATTTGCTTGGTTTCGAGTGGATCTAGCATTTCCCCAAGTTTCCCCACTTTCCATCCACGAAATCTCTCCAATTTTGACCTTGAAACCATCCATTTCCGCCCCAAAATCGCGCCCCTATCCGGATTTGCGAAAAATCCCGACACGAGCGGTACTACCGCCCTTCCAAGCGGTACTACCGCTTAGCACCTCCAAGCGGCACTACCGCCCCTCCCAAAGCCAGATTTTGTGAAAAAACCCGACACGAGCGGTACTACCGCCCGTTCCAAGCGGTACTACCGCTTACGAGCGGTACTACCGCCCTCCCGAGCAGTACTACCGCCCTACCCGATTCAGCTTTCGAGTTTCACCGTTTTGCCCATAACTAATTCATCCGAGTCCGATTTTGGCGTTCTTTAGCTCGTTTGAAGCTATTGACATCCCCTTCCCATAAAATACTACCATCACCATTTGACTCTATCAAATTTTGTGAACTTTGGCATCTTTGCCTAGGGCTTCCGCCACATCCTCCATGCAGAACCACCACCGACTTCCGCAACCTAACCAATTTGTTCCCCATAGCATTAGTGGTTGCTTGAGTAGTGATTCGAGTCTCCTAAGGTGTTTGGCTACTTAGGGACGATTGCTTCTTCATCAACCACCACCACCACTTCCACATAACCTTGCCCACCATACACTTCCGACAACCCAACTTAACCCAATAGTTGATTGAGCTTTTTGAGTTGTGGCTTGTGTCTCCTAAGGTGTTTGGCTACTTAGGGGCGGCAACTTCAACTCCGACACGTGTATAGCCCATCATTCCACTTCCGCATTGCCAAGTGCAAACCACCACCGCATTCCCGCTACCACCATTTTGACATTTGACGTTTAAGATTTTGAGTTCGCGGTTTTTCCGTTTCCTAAGGTGTTTCGGCTACTTAGGGACAAGTCTCCATCATCTTGGTATCTACATCAAGAACACCGCCACTCATCATCGCCAAGGACGGTAACCTCCATATCATATTGGTATCGTGGTATCCCTCCTTTGTATATTCCCCTTGCTATTGCATTGTTAACCCCTAGCCCATTTTGCGTTACTTGCCTATCGAGACTAGCCATTTGAGTATTGCCGGCAACGTTACTTGTGCACATTAGTGATCATACTTCCCATAGCATACATACCATATCATCGTGGTGCATATATTGCTATCATATCTTGTGTCACAAGTTTGTTCCCGCATATACACAATAGCAATCTTGATTTGTGCATTGTGCAAAGTGGCCAAAAAAAAGAGAATAAGCTTTTAAGCAAAGAAAGAAAGAGAGCAAAAAGCTTGTAAGCAACTGCCATAGCATCAAACAACATTGCATATAAGATTGTCATATCCGATCATCTTGGATCATCTTGAGAGAAACACCGGGAACCATACATACATAGCATATTTGGGATAGAAGTTTATCCATTTTGCATCTTATAGGTTGTGCACAAGTGTCGTATCCGCCTATTGAGCAATCGTGCTAGCGTCTCTCTTGAGTTGTGCAACACGAGCGTTTTCCGTGGATTCCACATTTTGTGCTCATTCCTTGGTTGCACGACCCCATTTATCTATCCGTGTGTGTGTTTCCGTGTGCCATTCTTTGCTATTGGTCCATTTGTTTCACTTGCGAATTTGTGAATCTCTTTCAACATTATTGACTCTTGCTAACATTTTGCATTAAATTTTGTGCCACTATCCTCACCGAGCTCCTCCATAAGCTTTACTTGTGTAGGTGTGAGAACCGACAAGATTGGTACCAATAGTGCTATTTCATTGTCCGCATTTGAGTGAACTTGATTCATTGTCAACATCGGTCAAGGTACATTGGTATAAGTTCTTCTCTTTCTCCCACTCATATTTGCTCGAGTCTTGTGATGGATAGGCAAGGCATTTCATCTCGGTCTTCGACAACAACGACGGCGTGAACAACTACATCACCAAAGCGTCTCTCTTGATCTACAACGACAAGTGCAAGGCACACAGTCAAGATTGCGAGAGCGCATCGAGAACATCTCCATCAACATTCATCACTCCGAAGCAAGGAGAAGGGACTACTTCGACAAGAAGCTTGCCGCACATAAAGAGGAGCAAGATGCAAGGATGGAGGAGATTCGGGCCTTGATCAAGTCTTCTTCCCTTCGTCATCTTCAAAGGCGGCGACGTTCAAGCCACAAGTCTTGGGCGCCTAAGCGATGCAAGCGCAAATCGTCCTCGTCCACATCTACATGGCGACCACCATCACATTCGTGACCAACATCGTCATGAAGGGCAAGTCACCTCCAAGCATCATGTGCACGACGACGACGAACGACATCTACTACGAGCTCAAGCACGACAACGACATCATCATCATGAAGATGCTCCACAAGCGCAAATGCATGAGTCCCAACAAGCCCTACTTCATGCCAAGTCGAGCTTCATAAGCACAAGAAGACCGCGAGGCGAGCACCACCAAGGCGGCGCTTCGGCTACATCAACCACTTGGCATCTTAGCCAAGTGTTCTCAAGGCATCTTCGCCTTTGGACGTATGGCATCTTCGCCACGTCCCGTGTCGCCTACATCGACTTCATCAAGTCCAAGGCAACCACCTCGGCGAGGCGACCCTTCCATCTTGAAGCCCCTCAAGGAAGATGGCCGAGCATGGGAAACTCCCTTCGGTCATGGAGGCGAGCTATGAGGTGCCACATCATATGGGCCTCCAACACCAAGGCGGTGACAAGGCAGTCGAGCAAGGGCCATCCCCTTCGACCACGGCGACAGCGCGAACCTCTTCAACAAAATGAAGGCAGCGCCCACATTGGACTCATACTCCGAGTCAAGCTACTGCGACCGCGCATGGAGACATTGCACCTACATCTCTCCGGCACCCACATATGTCGAGATGCCCCAATTGTCATGTGAGGAGAGCCACCACCACATGAGTGACATGGTGACTACACCATACGTGACATTGAGAGCATTTCCTATGAGAGGATGAGTGTGACCACCACTAGCCCCACACATGAGCATGCCACACATCCTATGTGAGGTTGGCGCCATTTGAGTGACTCCACCCACCATACAGTGAGAGCATCCTTGAGGGAGTGAGTGAGCCACAACACTTAGTGAGTGAGGTAGTTGACACGGCACATGAGGCCACTATGATTTCTAACGACTTAACCTCTACTCCTAGTGTGTTTTCTTCTTTGGTGCTAGGTCTCCTACATGACGACATGCCTATCCTTGACGAGTCTATTCCTCCATTGGAGCGGCGATGGCCATGGTGGACGATGATACACCCCCACATGGTTCCATCAAGATAAAGATGACAACGAGGCGATCTTCAACACCTCACCTACAACACATGGCGACGCTCCAAAGGTAACATAGGTGATGGTGCTTCTCTTGTCCCACTAGTGGACTCTCTTACCATCGATTGCTCCCATGATGTTGACCCACATATTACCATGCTTCATGCTAGTGAAACTTATTCATGCCTTGACTTACCTATTTATGATGATTATGATGATGAGCATGTTGAGTTGCCTAGTTGTGATGCTATGCTTCATAGGATATCATGTGCAAATTCTATTGGTCACATTATGTTTGATAATCCATTGACCTTGTCATATGCTATGAGTGAGATCTCCCATATTGCCTCATTCCAATCTCAACATAGTAACTATGCATGCCCCAATAAAATCAATCCCATTTGCACTTATGGCATAGATGACGAGATGATGGTCATTGGCCTTTGCTTCTCTTGTGATGATATTGCCATGCTTCCTTTACATGATTTATGCAATTCATCTACTATGTCATGCCATGATCACATTGAACCAAATATGCTTTGTTTTGGATGTTGTCAATATTCTCCATGTGATGTTTCCATTAATGCTCATGAGGAGACCCCCATAGTTTCCTCATGCATATTAGGAGATTTTGATTCATCCCATATTTTGCATGATTTCCATGATTGCTTGCACCATATGCATTCCATGAATAACAATGCTCTAGATATTGCTCGTGATGCATTACATCCTTTGAGTCTCCATTATGTAATACAAAATAACAAACCTATCATGATGGATGACATGTTTCTATATCACGCATCTCATTTATTTGAGCATTGGATATTTTGTGCTAACCGACACATGCATGTGCGCATCATGATGGATGATGTGTACATATACCATGCACACACAATTTTTCCTTTGTCTTTGTTTTGTGTAGGTACTCATGTATACTCGTCAACTTCTCAATCCCATGAGTTGACGAAACGAGCTCTTGAGAGCAATGATGCTTTGGGATCCCGTGGACTATCCTTACCACCGCTCCCTTCGCGCAAGGACTACGCGCATCTCTTCTACTTGGCTCTCACATGGCTATGGGCTATTTACCACTTGCCACCTTATGCTCATTTTACCGCGTTCACTTTGCATGTTATGCTTGCTTCTATGCCTTTGCCATGCACTTGTGACCCTTGCTTGCATCTACCCATGTTTTATCATTATGCTACTTCTATGTGTATTTGCATGCTTGGTGGAGATCCTTGTTGCTATTGCCATGTTTATCATGTGCCCCATGCTATTGATGCTATTTTGCTCATATCTTGCTTTCATGCTTGTGCTATGACATGTGAATTATTCATGCCCACTATTTGCACACATGACATGCTTACCATGATCCCTTCTAGTACGTTGCATCTTCGCACTACTAGCTTGCTTGACTTGATCGCTATGATTTCTTACTATGTTGCATCACCCATGTTCCTCTACCACTTGCTTTCTTGGGTTGATGACATATATGTTCATGCCTCTCACATGATATATCTTGTTTATTGTCGCTTGCCTCCTATAGTTGCCTCTATGCTTCATGATCTTGGAGACTTGGACACTTCACTTGTGATGCATGCTTGTTTACTTGAGCCTATTGTATTTGGTTGTTCTCGCATCATATGCCTCCATACTATGAAATGCTCCTTGTACTTTCTTATGATGAGCATGATGCATACACTTGTTGGGTATCTTACCACTCGAATGATAGGTTTTGCACTTCCGCTAACCTCATTTGTTTTTTCGAGTGTTTGTCATGTTCTTTCGTTTTGAAGGATTCACAAGGCATTACCGTCATGAGACATATTGGTTACGTGAAGGCATACATGATGTGCGACACCAACATTTTCGACATCCTCATAAAGGTGAACTCCTTCTTCTTGAGCCATCCTCAAGTTTGCATATTGGATGGGTCATTCTTTCATTGTTGTTTCCTTCTTATTGTCCACATGATACATCTATTGGATGGAGGATCGACATTGGAGATTGGCTCTATGGACCTTTACTTTGAGGCGCTTCGGACTTATGGGATGCACCTTGAATTCCACTCATGCCACGACATCGAGCATTGGTACACCACCATCTCCATATTTGTTGATTGTGCTCATACATGTCATGCTCGATGGATATATCATTCTCACCACAAGTTTGCACCCTATGCATGGATTGACACACATTATGATTGCCTTGTTGCATCTTGTATTCCCATGTCATCCATGATATTTGAGCTTGTTCACTTCCTTAGCAAATTTGTTGTGATCTTTCTTGATGGCATATTCATACATAATGATCACATTGCCTACCATCAATTGCATGATGACATTCACATATTGAGCATCCATTGCTATGTTCATGCTTTTGATGCACCATCCCATTATGACATCATATTGCACCGTGGTTGCATTGCCCATACTCATAACACAATTGTGTGCATAATGATTGCATTTGTTCCCATGAATGCTTTGCATACCATTCTAGATCATTTTGATAAGCTTCATGCGCTTTGTCATGAACTATATTGTCATACGGACTCATTCTTACATGATGGACACTGCGTGCGCTAACTTTTGTATTTCAGTGTTGCTTGTGTTTGCTCTTTTGCATGTCTATCACTCGGCGACACCTTGGACTACTTGGATTGCGCCATGTCTTCAACTTCGTCCAACTACAAGTCTGTCTACGACAACCGTTTCCATGGTGATGAGGATCACGATCCGAGGTCGGACATTTCCCAAGGGAGGGGAGATGATGCGGAGCATACCACGTTCATCCCCATGTACACTCCAACTACTCTCCAAGCCCCAAGAGGACATATGACGAGACCTCAACCATACCCCATAGGGCACAAGGTGAACTCACTCCTCTTCGAACCGTCACTTTCCACATGTGAGACATGGCTACTACCTCATGCATGGACCTTGCATACACTCAGGTACAACCGAGACGACCATGGAGGATCCAAGGACCAAGGCCAAGCATGGAAGAGGAGAAGGAAGAAGAAGGTGGGAGCAAGCGGTACTACCGCCCAGGCCAGTGACACTACCGCTTATCATCAAGCGGCACTACCGCTCTACATCCACTCCACTTCCATAAAGTCCGACAAACTTGAGTTCGAGCAGCTGCAGAGCGGTACTACCGCCCATCATAGCGGTACTACCGCTTGCAGCGCCTCAAGCGGTACTACCGCCCGAAGGACGGTACTACCGCCTGTCTGCACCGCAGTGTATTGGGCCGAGCCCGTGTACCCTTCGCCCTCACTTACCCCTTCGTGGCTTAGCACTATATATACTCCTCCACCTCCTCCTAGTTAGGGTTAGCGTTGATTTAGCTCATTAGATGAGCTTCGCTCATCCATACGGATCTACTCCACGAGAGAGACCGCGGCCCCTCTTCGGAGAAGATCCACCTTGGATTCAAGACCTCCCTTTGCGGAGAAGACCATCATCAAGACCTCCTCACAGAGAAGAACGGCTACCGTTTGTATCGTCCTTTGTTGACCTTGAATCATGTATCTCCCTTTGTGTTCTTTGATCTAGCATTTGTGTGACCGATTCCTTGTTGGTTGAGTGTTTTCCCTCGTTCCTCCCCGTGATTTCCTCGTGTTCTTCCGCTCGTTCTTCGTGATTCCCCCGTAGGATCCACTCCAACGTGAAAGATCACCCACGTAGGGTTCCGCCCTACATCAACTTGCCGGCAAAGCTTTCCGGCAAGGTTTCTTCTGGCCAGAAGCCCTCCAGGATGCAACTGCACAAGTAACCAAGTGTGAAGCGTGCCAGTTCCATTCAAAACAGATACACCAGCCAGCTCAAGCTCTCCGGACGATCCCTTTATCCTGGCCCTTCTCGGTGCGGGGCTCGACATCCTCGGCCCCTTCCCCGAGCTGTCGGGGCTTTGAATACTTATGCGTCGCAATCGACAAGTTCACAAAGTGGCGAAGTGGAACCAGTGAGGAAGGTGACAACCACGATCGGCCGTCAAGTTCTTCAGTCAATTGTTTGCCGTTTTGGGATTCCTAACGGATCATCACCGACAACGGCACACAGTTCACGATCGCACCTTCATGCGATCGCCCAAGATCTTGGCGCCAAGATCTGCTTTGCTTCCGTTGCTCATCCGAGAAGCAGCGGTCAAGCGAAGAGGGCAAACGCTGAAGTGCTGCGAGGACTCAAGACCTGAACTTTCGACAGGCTGCACAAGTGCGGAAGAAACTGGATCGAGGCTGCGGTGGTTCTTTGGTCGATCGGGACGACGCCAAATCGAGCCATCGGCCGACACCCTTTGCTCTAGTCTCACGGAGCGAGGCAGTTCTCCCCACGGAACTTCGTATCTGGGTCACCTCGAGTGCTCGCTTATGATGAGCTTGAGCAAGAGCAGCTGCGACAAGATGACGCGCTGCTCCTCGAGGAAGATCGTCTTGAGCTCTTTGTCGAGCTGCTCGTTACCAGCAAGCTTTGCGTCGCTACCATAGCCGCAAAGTTAATGCCGAAGCTTCGAGGAAGGCGACCTTGTTCTTGGCGCGTTCAATCCGCCAAGAATTCCAACAAGTTGGCCTTGAAGTGGGAAGGCCCTTATCGGGTAAAGCGAGTCACTAGGCCCGGCGCTGTCCGCCTTGAGACCGAAGGCGGCTTTCGGTGAGCAATTCCTGGAACATAGAGCATCTTCGCAAGTTTTACCCATGAGGCGCGGTTGCGGAACCCATTCGGCAACAACCCTTTTGTACAAGTCTTGCCGCTGTTGCATGTAATCCTTTGTACAAAGCGGTATGAACCCGATGCATCGATAAAGCCTATGGTTGCGCACATTTTGTTAATACATGCTTTCATAATCAAATATGCATGTGTTTACTAACATCTTGTGCAGCACCCACTTTTGATGGCGATAATAAGCTATTAGGCTCCATAACTTTCTTTTCTCTTCTTTCTTCTCAAACAAGGAGAAGGTTCATCCACCCACAAGTTAACCGGGGAAGGAGGAAAGAATGGTGTGGGCCGACAAGCGTCGAGGAGGAAAGAATGGTGTGGGCGACAAGCGTCGCTCGAGGAACTGTCGCCTTGCGGAAAATGGACAATGAAAAGCTAAGCTGCTAAGTTTAAGCGACCAGTTTTAAACTTTTAAGTTATCTTTCTCGGCGATAAGTACTTTGTATGGAAAACTGTGCGCGGAGGAACCAAATCGTGATGGCGCGACTTACTTTGTTTCGAGTCCGCTCAACAACTTAAGTGAGCTGCAGCTAGTCATGACGAGGTTGCTTGTCGGTAGCGACCCGCTTGAGAAGCTGCTGAAGTTCGCTTTTCGGCGCTTCATGGCAAGGGTGCTGCACCGGCAAGTTTCCCTGAAAGCGTAGGGTAAAAACATACAAGGGAAGAAATCGAGTAAAGGAAATAACATTGCATTCGATTGCCTCAGATAGTGTATATTACAAAAATAGCTTATCGCGGCACTAGCTGAATCGTTCTCAGAACTGAAATAACAGCGAAGAGAAGAAAGGTGTGCTGACATCAAGCCCGGCAAGCCGAGTTGCGGGGCTGCGGCAAGTTAGAGTTGCCGGGGGCTGCGGCAAGCCAGAGTTGCCAGGGGCTACGGCAAGCCAGAGTTGCCGGGGCCTACGGTATCAGATAAGCCTTTCGTCTTTTCTCAAACATCCCTCTTTCATTAAAAACATTTCTTCTCGGATACAGCCCGTGGAGAGTGAAAAACATGAAAGAGAGGATTACAAGTTCTTAAATACAGATAAGGCCCGAAGGCTTACAAATTAAAAAGATAAGATGCCCGTAATCCCTTTTCTGTCCTTATCTTGAGGAGGTAGGTTAAGGAGGCGGGAAGGGCAAAGGCGCCTCACAAGCTACAGTGCGAAGGCACCAAGGGAACATGCCGGGGCTCTCCAGAAGGCTTGACGGGACGGGGGCGGCGGAAGCAGAGCTCGAAGACGGGCGGCGGGGCGTCAAGCCGCTGTCGAGGTACTCGCCCTCGTACTCCGACTTGACGGCCTTGTCGCCATCCTCTTCCCCTTCCGCAGCCTCCCACGCCAGCCACCCAAGGAGGCGACCCGGGAGTTCAAGGAGCAGCGACACGGATGATGGGGTCGCCCGGTGACGCGGGGCGGCGCCCAACAACTAGTCGGGCCCGCTACCCTCGTCGTCGCTGTCGCTCTCCTCCTCGCCACTCTCGCTCGAGGAGGAATCGTCGCTGTCAGAGGAGCTATCCACGCAGCACCTCGCCCGAGTGCCAAGATCCCCGAAGACCTTGACGGAGAGGAGATCACCCTCCATTAACTTAAAATGGAGGGTAAACCCCTTCAGCAGGTTGTGGATGCGGGCGAAGGTCTTCCACCCACGATCAAGATACATCACATTAGGGGCTGGGAATACAACGCGGACTCGCGTGCCGCTAATCCCACAGCCCCTCATGTGCAATCTCAACGTCTCGGGCGGATCCGACTCCATCGCCATCGCGAACGGAGCTGGAAGCCGGAGACGGCGACGAGGCGCCCGGCGCAGCTTGACGAAGAACTCGCAAGGGTCGTCCCCCGTATGGACCGCCGCGGGGAGGGGAACCGCCGGCGGAGGCGAAGACGGCGCGCCGCCCCGCCCGCCTCTTTCCCGAGCACCTCGAACTCGTCCACGGCCTCGCCCCCGGAGGGGAACCGCCGACGGAGGCGGAGACGGCGCAGCGCCGCCTCGTCCGCCTCTCCCCCGAGATCCTCGGCCTCGTCCACGACCTCGTCCCCTCCCTCTTCCCCTTGTGGCTGGCTCAGCCACCACGGGCGTGGGATTGGGAGGAGTGCGATGTCCAGCTGCGACCCTCGCCGCCACCGATGAAGAACCAAGGTTCCCTTTCTCCATGGAGAATGGGAGAAGGGGGAGCAAGAAGCTGAAGAGAGGAAGGATGGGAGAATGCGGGCTTCTGCGTTCCCCTTCCGCCCCTCTTAAAAGGAGCAAGGCGGGGGGCTCGGCCGCCTCGCTCGGTGAATCAAGGCACAGGAAGAGCAGGGAATCAGGGCAGACCTGCTGCCTCTGCTCGCAATGGCCCAGTTTCCCACCTCCACCGCCGTGACCCCGAGTGCATGGGAACCACGTGGCGGAGATGCAGAACTGAGGCGACAGATGAGGCGACCTCACACGCCGCCCACCTCACCCACGACACCACAATTAACGCGTGCCGTTATAGAGGAACGCGGTGGGCGCGTGCCGTTAGTGGGAGACGTGGTGGGTCCAAGGCAAATAACGGCGTAATCAAGACCACGCGCGCCCGTGCACTGTTTTGGGCCTGGCCCAACAGAGCTTGGCGCCGTGTGTGGCCCAGGCCCGGGGGCTCCTGTCGGTGTACTAGAGTAGGGGTACCCTAGTACCCGAACTCGTCTGCAGACGATTCAGCGCCCACGGCGGGCGGCTTGATAACGCCAAGATCCTCAGCAGCTCCTTGGAGCCATTCAAAACAAAGAAGTCAAGACCCGGCAAGAGGAGCTTGCGGAAGGCCACTCAGAGCGCAAAAAACAAGGCCCGGCAAGAGGAGCTTGCCGGGAAGGCTTGGCGGGCGCTGAACCCCCAAGCGCGACAAGGTTCCTGCTGCGGCAAGGCGCTTGCCGGGGCGGGCGACCTATCTTCGTCTCCGCTCCAGCTCACCCGCCAGCGTGTCACCACGGGCTCTTCCATGTCTGGCGTGTCGACGAGCTGTGCAGCCAGCGGAGAGTAGCGACAAGCAGCGCCGACAAGCTACCATCGTGGCGACGGAGGTGCACTTGGCGGTCCTGTTACCCTGTTGAGGCGATCGAGGCGGGCATTGATGACTCTTGTCCCTTGCCGTCGAGTTAGGTATAGATTATCGTACCTTTGTATAAAGCGGTGTACCAACCTAGGTTTTACTATCTTACCCTTGTCTACTTGCCATATGTGGTAACCCCTTGTGCCTATAAAAGGAGGCCCGAGGGCAACGTAGAGGGGGTTCGGCTGGTTTCGGTCCAGCTCCAGCTTAGTTCATCACATTCAGGCTAGGTTTGTAGCCCGCATTGCTCCCTAGCAAGAAGAGAAGAGAATCCACAAAGCAGCAGTAGGAGTATTATCTCTCCGGAGAGCTCCGAAGCTGGGTAAAAACCCTCTCGTGCGCATCGCCTCGACCCGCTCTTTGCACAATCTCTGCCCCCCTTCCGAACCACAAAGGGACCCAGGTCCCGTAGGTGCTCGTGGGGCACGATCAGCTCTTCCCCCCGACATTGATCATCTTGGATCAACACATCGAAACACCATACATATAGCATACTTGGGATAGAAGTCGTTGCATTTTTGCTTAGTAGGTTGTGCACAAGTTCGTATCCGCCTACTGTGCAATCGTGCTAGCGTCTCTCTAGTGTTGTGCAACAAGAGCATCTTGGTGAATTCCACATTTTGGCCTTGGTTGCATAACCCCATATTATCTATTTGCGCGTGTGTTTCCGTGTACCATATCTTGCTATTGGTCTACTTGTTGCATTTGCAAATTTGTGAATCATTTCCAACTTTATTGAGTCTCACTTACAATTGCATCAAATTTTGTGCCACCATCCTAACCGAGCTCCACCATAAGCTTTTATTTGTGTAGGTGTGAGAACCGACAAGAATCGGTACCAAGAGTGCTATTTCATTGTCCGCATTTGAGTGAACTTGATTCATTTTCAACATCGGTCAAAGGTGCATTGGTATAAGTTCTTTTCCATTCGACTCTCACATCTTGCTTGGAATGATGGATAGGCCAAGTTCTTCTACCAACCCACTCTTCATCGAGCAAGACGACGACATGACTTCATGATGTAGGGCGGGACCCTACGTGGACGATCTTTCACGTTGGAGCGGATCCTACGGGGAAATCACGAAGAACGAGCGGAAGAACACGAGGAAATCACGGGGAGGAACGAGGGAAAACACTCAACCAAGAAGGAATCGGTCACACAAATGCTAGATCAAAGAACACAAAGGGAGATACATGATTCAAGGTCAACAAAGGACGATACAAACGGTAGCCGTTCTTTTCCGTGAGGAGGTCTTGATGGGGGCCACCCAAGAGGGGGTCTTGAATCCAAGGTGGATCTTCTCCGAAGAGGGCCTCGGTCTCTCGTGGAGTAGATCGGTATGGATAATGACTCTATCTATGAGCTAAATCAACGCTACCCTAGAAAGAGGAAGGGATGGAGTATATATAGTCTACGGGGACGAAAGGGTACATGGGCGTCGGCCCTTCACTGTTCACGCACAGGCGAGGCTGGATGTCCGGGCCTCGGGCCGGATGTCCGGGGCTTCGGGACGGGCCGGATGTCCGGGCGGGAGGCGGATGTCCGGGGCTTGGACGGGCGGATGTCCGGCGGGAGGCGGATGTCCGGGCTGGGCTGGGTCTTCCAGACGCATTCGGTGATGGAGAGGCCGGATTTCCGGGCGAAGGGGGCCGGATATCCGGGGCTTTCGGAAGAGCCGGATGTCCGGGGCTCGGGCCGGATGTCCGGGCTGGGGCCGGATGTCCGGCCGCTGTAGCAGCTGTCTCTTCTTCCTTCTCCTTCCTTCGCTTCCGCGCACGCTTGGCCTTGGTCCTTGGGCTCTCCATGGTCTGCTCGGGTGTACCTGAGTATGCACAAGGTCCACGCTTGAAGTAGTATCCATGTCTTACATGCGGAAAGGGAAAATTCGGAAAGGAGCGAGTTCACCTTAGGTCCAATGGCGCATAGTCGAGGTCTCATCTTATGTATCCTTGGGGCTTGGAGAGTAGATGGAGTGTACATGGGGATGAGCGTGGGATGCTCGCATCATCTCCCTCCCTTGGGAAAGATCCGACTTGGATCGTGATCCTCATCACCATGGAAACGGTTGGCGTAGACGGACTTGTAGTTGGACGAAGTTGAAGACATGGCGCAATCCAAGTAGTCCAAGGTGTCGCCGGAGTGATAGACATGCAAAAAGAGCAAACACAAGAAACACTCGGAAATACAATGGTTAGCGCACACAAAGTGTCCATCATGTAAGTATGAGTCCGTGCGGCAAGATTGGTCGTGACAAAGCGCATGAAGCTTATCAAGATGATCTAGAATGAGATGCAAAGCATTCATGGGAGGAAATGCAATCATTGTGCACCCAAATGTGTTGTGAATATGATGAATGCAACCACGGTGCAAAATGATGTCATAGTGAGACGGTTTATCAATAGCATGAATATGGCAATGGATGCGCAACATGTGTATGTTATCATGCAATTGATGATGGGCAATATGATCATGATGTATGAATATGCCATCAAGGAAGATCACAACAAATTTGCTAAGAAAATGCACAAGTTCATATATCATGGATGACATGGGAATACAAGATACAACAAGGCAATCATAATGTGAGTCAATCCATGCATAAGACGCAAATTTGCTATGGGTATGATATGTCCATCGAGCATGACATGTATGAGCACAATCAACAAATATGAAGGTGTGGGTGCAATGTGTCAAAGGAGTGTTGATGTACCAATGCTCGATGTCGTGGCATGAGTGGAGGTTCGAAGGTGCATCCCATAAGTCCGAGCGCTCCTCAATGTGAAGGTCCATAGAGTCGATCTCCAATGTCGATCCTCCATCCAATAGATGTATCATGTGGACAATAAGAAGGAAACAACAATGAAAGAATGACCCATCCAATATGCGTATTTGAGGATGGCTCAAAGGGAAGGAGTTCACCTTATGAATGTTCCGGAAGATGTTGGAGTTGCACATCATGTATGCCTTCACATAACCAATATGTCTCATGACGGTAATGCCTTGTGAATCCTTCAAAATGAAAGAACATGAGAAACACTCAGAAAAACAAATGAGGTTAGCGGAAGTGCAAGACCTATCATTCGTGTGGTAAGATACCGAACAAGTGTATGCATCATGCTCATCATAAGAAAGTACAAGGGAGCATTTCAAAGTATGGAGGCATATGATGTAAGAACATCCAAATGCAATAGGCTCAATCAAACAAGTATGCATCACAAGTGAAGTGTCCAAGTCTCCAAGGTCATTAAGCATAGAGGTAACTATAGGAGGCAAGCGACAATACACAAGATATATCATGTGAGAGGCATGAACATATATGTCATCGACCCAAGAAAGCAAGTAATAGTGGAACATGGGTGATGCAACATAGGAAGCAATCATAGCGATCAAGTCAAGAAAGCTAGTAGTGCGAAGATGCAACGTACTAGAAGGAATCATGGCAAGCATGTCATAGGTGCAAATAGTGTGCATGAATAAGTCACATGACATAGCACAAGCATGAGAGCAAGATATGAGTAAAATGTCATCAATGTATTGGCGAGAGACCATATGTAAATAGCAATGGGGCATCATGACTCTCCCAACACAACAAGCATCAATAGCATGGGGCACATGATAAACATGGCAATAGTAACACGGATCTCCACCAAGCATGCAAATACACATAGAAGTAGCATAATTGTGAATCATGGGTAAGTGCAAGCAAGGGTCACAATTGCATGGCAAAGGTATAGAAGCAAGCATAGCATGCAAAGTGAACACGGTAAAATGAGCATGAATCGACAAGTGGTAAATAGCCCATAGCCGTGTGAGAGCCAAGTAGAAGAGATGCGCGTAGTCCTTGTGCAAAGGGAACGGTGGTAAGGATAGTCCACGGGATCCCAAAGCATCGTTGCTCTCAAGAGCTCGTTTCGTCAACTCATGGGATTGAGATGTTGACGAATATACGTATGATATCTACACAAAACAAAGACAAAGGAAAAATTGTGTGTGCGTGGTAGATGTACACATCATCCATCATGATGCGCACATGCATGTGTCGGTTAGCACAAAATAGCCAATGCTCAAATAAATGAGATGCGTGATATAGAAACATGTTATCCATCATGATAGGTTTGTTATTTTGTATTGCATAATGGAGACTCAAAGGATGTAATGCATCATGAGCAATATCTAGAGCATTGTTATTCATGGAATGCATATGGTGCAAGCAATCATGGAAATCATGCAAAATATGGGATGAATCAAAATCTCCTAATATGCATGAGGAAACAATGGGGGTCTCCTCATGAGCATTAATGGAAACATCACATGGAGAATATTGACAACATCCAAAACAAAGCATATTTGGTTCAATGTGATCATGGCATGACATAGTAGATGAATTGCACAAATCATGTAAAGGAAGCATGGCAATATCATCACAAGAGAAGCAAAAGCCAATGACCATCATCTCGTCATCTATGCCATAAGTGCAAATGGGATTTATTTTAATGGGGCATGCATAGTTACTATGTTGAGATTGTAATGATGCAATATGGGATATCTCACTCATAGCATATGACAAGTTCAATGGATTGTTAAACATGAAGTGACCAATAGAATTTTCACATGATGTCCTATGGAGCATAGCATCACAACTAGGCAACTCAACATGCTCATCATCATATTCATCATAAATAGGTAAGTCAAGGCATGAAGAAGTTTCACTAGCATGAAGCATGGTAATAGGTGGGTCAACATCATGGGAGCAATCAATGGTAAGAGAGTCCACTAGTGGGACAAGAGAAGCACCATCACCTATGTTACCTTTGGAGCATCGCCCATTTGTTGTAGGTGAGGTGTCAACGATCCATTCGTTGTCATCTTCATCTTGATGGAACCATGTGGGGGGTGTATCATCGTCCACCATGGCCATCGTCGTCTCCAATGTAGGGATGGACTCGTCGAGGATAGGCATGTCATCATGTAGGAGACCTAGCACCAAAGAAGAAAACACACTAGGAGTAGAGGTTAAGTCGTTAGAAATCAAAGTGGCCTCATGTGCCGTGTCAACTACCTCACTCACTAAGTGTTGTGGCTCACTCACTCCCTGATGTAGGGCAGAACCCTAGGATGACGATCTTTCACGCTTGGAGAGAATCCCTACGAGGAACAAGAAGAACGAGCGGAAGAACACGAGGGAAAACACGGGGAGAACGAGAGAGAGATCACTCAACCGACAAGAAAACGATCACACAAGTGCTAGATTATCAAACACATAGAGTGGCACAAGATTCAAGGACAACAAAGGGTAGGATACAAGGGTAGCCGTTCTTCTCCGCGAGGAGGTCTTGATGGGGTCCGCCCTAGGAGGGGGTCTTGAATCCGCTTGGGGGATCTTCTCCGTAGAGGTCCTGATCTCGAAGGAGAAGTAGCCAAGTGGATGAGCAAAGGCTCTCACATCGAAATATGAGCAAATCCAAAGCTAACCCTAGAAAGGATGAGGGGAAGGTCTATTTATAGTCTAGGACCTCCAAGGGGTAAGTTGGGGGCGAAACGAGTACATGGGCCTCGCCCCCGGCGCTACACAGAGCAGGCGGTAGTACTGTTGCTTCATGGCGGTAGTACCGCTTTCAGTGATAGTGCTCGCTTCTTGGTGGTGTACCGCTTTCAATGATAGTACCGCTTATCTTGAGCGGTAGTACCGCTCACGGCTCCGCTCGATTCTGGAGTGTGTCGGGTTTTGCGGAAGTAGGCGGATGGAGAGCGGTAGTACCGCTTGGCTCCCAATGTAGTACCGCTTGGCTTGAGCGGTAGTACCGCTCCCCTGGACTCTGCAGTTCTTCCTCTTGCTCTTGGTGTCCATCTTGAGCTGTAGCTTCTCCTAGGTTGGTTCCTTGGTACCTCGGTCTCGAGAGCTCGAGCTCGTGCTCTCGTCATGGGTCCTTTTGGAGCTTGGTGAGGCGACGGAAGGTCCATGGGGATGATCGAAGGATGCTCCGCATCATCTCCCCCCCGTTGGGAGAGATCCGACCTCGGATCAAAAGCTTCATCTCCATGGAAAGGTGTAACCACACTAGATCACCAATGTTGAAGACGATGGGTTGCTTGTTGGCGTTGAGCTTGTTTGCTTGGCGTTGTACTTGGCGCTCGATGGTGTGCCTTGTTTCTTCGTGCATCTTCTTGATGTACCTTGCTGATTCACTTGCATCCATGTTGGTGCGCTCTTGGAGAGGAAGTGGTAGAATGTCCAATGGGGACAACGGGTTGAAACCGTAGACGACCTCGAAGGGGGACTTGCCGGTAGTTGAATGTCTTGCACGATTGTAGGCGTACTCGGCGATGGGTAGACATGCTTCCCACTCCTTGATGTTCTTCTTGATCAAGACACGGAGTAGAGTGGATAGTGTGCGGTTCGTCACCTCCGTTTGGCCGTCGGTTTGAGGATGGTATGCCGAGGAGAACAAGAGCTTGATTCGAGCTTGGCACATAGGGTCTTCAAAAGTAACTCAAGAACTTGGCGTCACGATCGGAGACGATTGTCTTTGGTACGCCATGGAGTCGCAAGATTTCCTACAAAGAGATTTGCAACATGTGAAGCATCGTCTATCTTGTTGCAAGGAATGAAATGTGCCATTTTAGAAAATCTATCCACAACAACAAAGACGGAATCCTTGCCATTTTGAGTCCTAGGTAAACCAAGTACAAAATCCATACTAATGTCTTCCCATGGTTGATATGGAATAGGAAGAGGCATGTAAAGACCATGAGATTGAGCTTTAGACTTAGCTTTGCGACATGTGTAGCATCGGTTGGTGAAGCGTGAGGCGTCATGAACACTTGGGCCAAAAGTAGTTGTTGGAGAGTGCGGCGAATGTCTTGTCGCGTCCAAAGTGTCCCATGAGGCCGCCTCCATGAGCCTCTTGCAAAAGGAGCAAACGAAGAGAAGACTCGGGAATGCAAAGTTTGTTAGCTCTCACAAGGTAACCATCCTTGATGTAATATTGTTCCCAAGGCGTATCGTCAAACACTTAGCATAAGGAGAAGCAAAAGATGGATCATGCTCATACAAGTCTTTTATATGCTCAAAACCAATAACATTCAACTCAAGTTGAGTGACAAGCATGTTTATGCGTGAAAGCGTCGGCAACTACATTTTCTTTACCCTTAATGTACTTGATCACATAAGGAAAAGATTCAATGAATTCACTCCATTTGGCATGACGCTTGTTCAATTTAGTTTGACCTTTGAGGTACTTAAGCGTTTCATGATCGGTATGGATGACAAACTCATGCGGTCTAAGGTAATGTTCCCAGACATGTAGCACACGCACTAAAGCATACAATTCTTTGTCATATATGGGATAATTAAGTTGAGCAACGGAGAGTTTTTCACTAAAATAAGCAATGGCTCGTTTTTCTTGCATCAAAACTCCTCCAATTCCGGTACCACTTGCATCACAATGAACCTCAAAAGTTTTGTCAAAATTGGGCAAAGCAAGAATCGGAGCATGAGTAAGCAAAGACTTGAGCTCATCAAAAGCGGTTGATTGCAAAGTTCCCCAAACAAAGGGAGTATTCTTCTTGGTCAAAGCATGCAAAGGAGCGGCAATTGTGCTAAAATATTTCACAAAGCGACGATAGAAACCCGCAAGACCAAGAAAACTTCGCACTTGTTGCAAATTGGTTGGTTGGGGCCAAGTTTTAATTGCTTCAATTTTAGTTTCATCAACATGAACACCTTTTGAAGAGACAACAAATCCCAAGAAAACCACTTTGTCAACGCCAAAAGTGCATTTTTTCAAGTTTGCATAAAGGCTTTCCTTGCGAAGAGTTTGCAACACAGATTTAACATGGTTAATATGCTCTTTCATGGTTTTGCTAAACACAAGAATATCATCAAAGTAAACCACAACAAAGACTCCAATATAAGGATGAAGCACATGATGCATAAGGCGCACAAAAGTACCGGAGCTTCGAAAGACCCATAGGCATCACTAACCACTCATATAAACCAAATTTGGTTTTGAAAGCAGTTTTCCATTCATCACCCTCTTGTATGCGTATTTGATAATAGCCACTTTTAAGATCAATTTTGAGAAAAGTTGGCTCCACTAAGTTCATCAAGCATGTCATCTAAGCGAGGAATGGGATGCCTATATCGAACAGTAATAGCATTGATAGGTCTACAATCGAACACAAGCGGAAACTTCCATCGGTCTTAGGCACAAGAATAACCGAACGGCACAAGGGCTTAGGCTTTCACGTACATGACCGTTGTCGATGAGTTGTTGTACTTGCCGTTGAATCTCCTTGGTTTCTTCCGGATTGACTCGGTATGGAGCTTTGTTTGGTAGCGGCGCCCGGGATGAGGTCGATTCGATGCTCAATGCCTCAAGAGGAGGTAGACCGGAGGTAGCTCATCGGGAAAACATCTTGAAATTCCTGCAAAAGAGATTGAAACACCAAAGGTAGCTCGTGAATGGTGTTAGTTTTTGGTTCTCCATCCTTGCACACAAGGACAAAGTGCATCACACTCGATGGGTGCTCACACACTTCTCTCATCTCACTTTTGGTGGCAAATAGAATGAGGTTTTTCTCTCTAGGCGAAGAGTCTCTCAAATTTGGCTTGTGGCTCTCACTCACTTTTGGGTGGATCACTTTCTCACTCTTTTCTCTATGATGTGTGGCTTGCTTGTCGGCTATCACGTGACTAGGAGACATAGGTCGTAGCACATACTCCTTCCCTTTCATCTTGAAGCTATAGTGATTGGTTCGCCCATTGTGGATGACACCACGGTCGAATTGCCATGGTCGACCAAGAAGGAGGTGGCAAACGGTCATTGGGACCACATCACACTCCAAAGTGTCTTCATAAGCACCAATTTTGAAGGAGACTTGGACCGTATGCTCGACTCGTATAGTGCCGGAGTCACTTAGCCATTGAACCTTGTAGGGGTGTGGGTGCTTCCTCTTGACCAATTGTAGCTTGGAGCATAGTTCTTCACTTGCCAAGTTGTGGCAACTACCTCCATCGATGATGACCTTGATGGACCGTCCATTGATGCCGGCTTTTGTGTGGAAGATGTGGCATCATTGGTCTTCTTCTTGTTGATGTTGAAGAGTCAAGACCTTGGAGACAACGAGAGCGAGGCTCGAATCCTCATCACAAAAGACTTGATCATCTTCATCTTCATTCACTTGTCGGTGCATGGCCACTTGCTCAAGGGCTTCCATTTCCTCTTCACTCATAGAGTCATATGTGCCATCGTCGTTGAGGATCATGGTGCGCTTGTTGGTGCATTCGTATGACTTGTGGCCTCGGCCGCCGCAAGTGAAACACTTGAAGGAGCTTGTTTTGATGGTCTCATCGGTCGGAGTAGAGGATGAAGCACGCGGCTTAAGGTTGTTTGAAGTAGGAGGAGGACGACTTGAACTTGTCGATGTCTTCTTGTAACTTGACTTGTCGTCGTTTCTTGAAGGAAGCTTGGTTGGTGTAGATGTTGGAGGAGTCGTTGAAGCTTGGTTGTTGGAGAAGCCGTAGGTCATGGATGAGTACTTGGCGTACTTGAAGTCATCTTGTACTTGGCGTTCCGCCATTGTAGCTTGATGTACGAGCTCAATGAGGGATGAGTATGGTTGGAAGTCGGCGATCTTCTTGATGGGATGATTGAGTCCGTTCAAGAAACGTGCCATAGTTTGCTCATCATCTTCCTTGACATTGGCTCGAATCATGGCTATCTCCATCTCCTTGTAGTATTCTTCAACGCTCTTTGTTCCTTGCTTGAGTAGTTGGAGTTTCTTGAAGAGGTCGCGGTTGTAGTAGGTTGGCACAAAACGTGCTCGCATGACATCCTTCATTTGAGCCCAAGTGGTGATTGGGGGTTCACCTCTTGCTTGTCGTCGCTCAATGATTTGTTCCCACCATATGAGCACATAGTCTTGGAACTCAAGTGATGCCATAGCGATTTTCTTCGCTTCATCGTAGTTGTGCAAGCGGAAGATTTTGTCAACCTTCAATGCCCATGAGAGGTAGTCTTCGGGGTCATTGCTTCCATTGAACTTTGGCATGGTGAATTTTAGCTTGCCGTAGCGTTGCTCTTCATTGTGTTGTTGGCGATGTTGATGATGACGTCCTTGACGTGGAATGTACTCGTCTTCATGTTGCTCTTGGCGCGGAGGAAGACCATGATCAACTTGCCTTGTTGAACTTGAGGTTGAGGTGGAGCTTGGCGAGCTTGTGGAGGAGCTTGAGGAACTTGACGTTGTACATGAGGTTGGTAGTTCCTCTCTTGGATTTCTTCTCGAAGGGCTTCCTCTTGATTGCGCCGTTCGCGATTGCGGTTGGCGAAGGCTCTACTTGATTCTTGAAGGGCACGTTGCGCCTCAAGAGCTTGCGCTTCACGTTGTTGTTGTTGAAGACGTTGAGCCTTGGCGTCTTGTTCGTCTTGGTGACGACGTGCTCTTTCTTCCTCTTGTTGGCGACGAAGACGTTGTCGTTCTTGGGCTTGAGCAAAAGCCTCTTGGTTTGATTGAGGACGAGGAACTTGATCATCAACTTGCTATTGTGAATGCTTGTCATGTAGCGGGTTGCGAGATGCATGACGGTCTTGGCGCGCGGCTCGTCGGAGAGTGTTCGATGACGGTGTACTTGAGTCGTAGAAGGTGTCGTCGGAATGTCGACTCGAGCGGCTCCGTCTTGATGATGAAGAAGTGGAATGATGCCGTGTTCTCATCAATGCGCGGATCTCATCCATTGTTGCATCATTCTCTACCTTGTGAGCCTCGAACTTGTTGTCGAAGTAGTCTCTTGTACGTTGCTCGGAGAGTCGCAAGTCGGTGGCGAGGTTGTCGATGCGGTCGCTCATTGCTTGTTGTTCTTGGTGCAACGCTCGTTGTGCACCAAAGAGGTGGCTCTTGGTGACGTATGAAGACATGTCGTCGTCTTTCTCGATGAAGAGTGGGTTGGTAGAAGAACTTGGCCTATCCATCATTCCAAACAAGATGTGAGTGGTAGAACGGAAAAGAACTTATACCAATGTACCTTTGACCGATGTTGAAAATGAATCAAGTTCACTCAAATGCGGACAATGAAATAGCACTCTTGGTACCGATTCTTGTCGGTTCTCACACCTACACAAATAAAAGCTTATGGTGGAGCTCGGTTAGGATGGTGGCACAAAATTTGATGCAATTGTAAGTGAGACTCAATAAAGTTGAAAAAGATTCGCAAATTCGCAAATGTAACAAGTAGACCAAGCAAGTAGTGGTACACGGAAACACACACGCAAATAGATAAGTGGGATTGTGCAAACCAAAGTGAGCCAAAATGTGGAAACCACGAGAATGCTCTTGTTGCACAATACTAGAGAGACGCTAGCACGATTGCACAAAAGGCGGATACGCGAACTTGTGCACAACCTATTAGGCAAAAATGCAACGATCTCTATCCCAAGTATGCTATATGTATGATATTTCGGTGCTATGATCCAAGATGATCGGATATGACAATCTTAATGTTGTATGATGCTATGGTTCTTGCTTATAAGCTCTTTGCTTATCTTTCCTCTTTGCTTAAAAGCTTGGGTGGCTCTTTCACTTTTGAGCTCTTTTCTTATGCAAACTTCACGAACCAAGATAGCAATTGTGTATGCGATGACAACATTGTGACACACAAGTTGATCTCAAGATATGCACCACTATGGTATGCTATGTATGCTATGGAGTATGATCACTAAGGTGCACAAGTCACGTTGCCGACAATACTCAATGGCTAGTCTCGATGGGTAAGCAACGCAAAAGTAAGGCTATGTGGTTATCAATGCAATTGCAAGAGATGACAAAGATGTCGTCGAGGTTACCGTCCTTGACGATGATGAGTCCTTGGCGAAGATGAGTGGTGGTGATGTTGACGTCAAACCGTACCTATATAGCCGAAACACAATAGGACACGGGAACCACAACTCAAATTCTCAAAGACCAAAAGCGAAAATGTGGTAGCGGAAAGTGGAGGTGGTATAGCGGATGATGTGGTTTAAGCCCTAGGCAAAGATGCCGATGTTCGGAAAATTTTATGGTGTCAAAAGGTGGTGAAACCAAGGTGAGGACCTCGGGCACGTCGATAGCTTCAAAACGAGCCAAAGAACACTCAAATCGGAGTTCGGAGTGAAAAGTTATGATGAAAATGGTGAAAGTCGGAAGGCTGAATCGGCCAGGCGGTAGTATTTGGGTAGGGCGGTAGTACCGCTCGAAGCGGTAGTACCGCTTGGAGCTGGCGGTAGTACCGCTCGTGTCGGGATTTTTGACTATTTAGGCTGAACGGGGGCTGGCGGAAGTGCCGTGCTCAGCGGTAGTACCGCTAGGAGGGCGGTAGTACCGCTCGTGTCGGGATTTTCTCGATTGTTCGAACGGTTGCGCGATTTTGGGGCGGAAATGGGTGATTTCGGGGTCAAAATTCGATGGATTTTGTGGATGGAAAGAGGTGAAACTTGGGGACATGCTAGATCGACTCGAAACCAAGCAAATCCACGGATCAAAATCAACAAAATTTCATCACACTAACAAATCACAAAAAAATTTGGGGCTATTTTGTGGGGAATTTTCGAATTAGGACAAAACGACAAAATCAATCTAGAAAAAGAGGGTAGGGGCTCCAATAACGTGATCAACGTGGCTCATGATACCATGATGATGTAGGGCAGAACCCTAGGATGACGATCTTTCACGCTTGGAGAGAATCCCTACGAGGAACAAGAAGAACGAGCGGAAGAACACGAGGGAAAACACGGGGAGAACGAGAGAGAGATCACTCAACCGACAAGAAAACGATCACACAAGTGCTAGATTATCAAACACATAGAGTGGCACAAGATTCAAGGACAACAAAGGGTAGGATACAAGGGTAGTCGTTCTTCTCCGCGAGGAGGTCTTGATGGGGTCCGCCCTAGGAGGGGGTCTTGAATCCGCTTGGGGGATCTTCTCCGTAGAGGTCCTGATCTCGAAGGAGAAGTAGCCAAGTGGATGAGCAAAGGCTCTCACACCGAAATATGAGCAAATCCAAAGCTAACCCTAGAAAGGATGAGGGGAAGGTCTATTTATAGTCTAGGACCTCCAAGGGGTAAGTTGGGGGCGAAACGAGTACATGGGCCTCGGCCCGAAACGCTGCACGCAGGCAGGGCGGTAGTACCGTTGCTTCATGGCGGTAGTACCGCTTTCAGCGGTAGTACCGCTTTGTGGGCGGTAGTACCGCTTATCTTGAGCGGTAGTACCGCTCCGACGCCGTTCGATTCCTGGAGTGTGTCGGGTTTTGCGGAAGTAGGCCGGATGGAGAGCGGTAGTACCGCTTGGCTCCCAGCGGTAGTACCGCTTGGCTTGAGCGGTAGTACCGCTCCCCCTGGACTCTGCAGTTCTTCCTCTTGCTCTTGGTGTCCATCTTGAGCTGTAGCTTCTCCTAGGTTGGTTCCTTGGTACCTCGATCTCGAGAGCTCGAGCTCGTGCTCTCGTCATGGGTCCTTTTGGAGCTTGGTGAGGCGACGGAAGGTCCATGGGGATGATCGAAGGATGCTCCGCATCACTCCCTCAAGGATGCTCTCACTTGTATGGTGGGTGGAGTCACTCAAATGGCTCTCAACCTCACATAGGATGTGTGGCATGCTCTCATGTGTGGGGCTAGTGGTGGTCACACTCATCCTCTCATAGGAAATGCTCTCAATGTCACGTATGGTGGAGTCACTCATGTCAGTCATGGGTGGTGGCTCTCCTCACATGGCAATTGGGGCATCTCGACATATGTGGGTGCCGGAGAGATGTAGGTGCAAATGTCTCCATGCGCGGTCGCGTAGCTTGACTCGAAGTATGAGTCCAATGTGGGCGTCGTCTTCATGTTGTTGAAGAGGTTCGCGCTCGTCGCCGTGGTCGAAGGGGATGGCCCTTGCTCGACCGTCTTGTCACCGTCTTGGTGTTGGAGGCCCATATGATGTGGCACCTCATAGCTCGTCTCCATGACCGAAGGGAGTTTCCCATGCTCGCCATCTTCCTTGAGGGGCTTCAAGATGGAAGTGTCGCCCTCGCTTCGTAGGTGGTCGCCTTGGACTTGATGAAGTCGATGTAGGCGTACACGTGGGAAGTACGCGAAGATGCCGTACGTCCAAAGGCGAAGATGCCTTGAGAACACTTGGCGAAGATGCCGAAGTGGTTGATGTAGCCGTAGCGCCGTCTTGGTGGTGGTCGTCTCGCGGTCTTCTCTTGTGCTTATGAAGCTTCGACTTGGCGTGTTGGGACTTGTGCATTTGCGCTTGTGGAGCATCTTCATGATGATGATGTCGTTGTCGTGCTTGAGCTCGTAGTAGATGTCGTCCGTCGTCGTCGTGCACATGATGCTTGGAGGTGACTTGCCCTTCATGACGATGAGGATCACGAATGTGATGGTGGTCGCCATGGAGATGTGGACGACTTGCGCTTGCATCGCTTGGGCGCTTCGAAGACTTGTGGCTTGAACGACGCCGTCTGGAAGATGATGAAGGGGAAGTAGACTTGATCAAGGCTCTAATCTCCTCCATCCTGGCATCTTGCTCCTCTTTATGTGCGGCAAGCTTCTTGTCGAAGTAGTCCCTTCTCCTTGCTTCGGAGTGATGAATGTCGATGGAGATGTTCTCGATGCGCTCTCGCAATCTTGATTGTGTGCCTTGCACTTGTCGTTGTAGATCGAAGAGAGACGCTTTGGTGATGTAGTTGTTCACACCGGAGATGAAATGCCTTGTCTATCCATCACAAGACTCGAGCAAATATGAGTGGGAGAAAGAGAAGAACTTATACCAATGTACCTTGACCGATGTTGAAAATGAATCAAGTTCACTCAAATGCGGACAATGAAATAGCACTATTGGTACCATTCCTTGTCGGTTCTCACACCTACACAAGTAAAGCTTATGGAGGAGCTCGGTGAGGATAGTGGCACAAAAATTTAATGCAAAATGTTAGCAAGAGTCAATAATGTTGAAAGAGATTCACAAATTCGCAAGTGAAACAAATGGACCAATAGCAAAGAATGGCACACGGAAACACACACACGGATAGATAAATGGGGTCGTGCAACCAAGGAATGAGCACAAAATGTGGAATCCACGGAAAACGCTCGCGTTGCACAACTCAAGAGAGACGCTAGCACGATTGCTCAATAGGCGGATAAGACACTTGTGCACAACCTATAAGATGCAAAATGGATAAACTTCTATCCCAAGTATGCTATGTATGTATGGTTCCCGGTGTTTCTCCCAAGATGATCCAAGATGATCGGATATGACAATCTTATATGTAATATGGTATGATGCTATGGCACTTGCTTACAAGCTCTTTGCTCTCTTTCTTTCTTTGCTTAAAAGCTTATTCTCTTTTTTTTTCTCTATGGCCACTTTGCACAATGCACAAACCAAGATAGCAATTGTATATATGCGGGAACAAACTTGAGACACAATGGATGATATGATACCAATATGATATGGTATGGTATGTAATGGAAGGTATGATCACTAATGTGCACAAGTAACGTTGCGGCAATACTCAAATGGCTAGTCTCGATAGGCAAATAGCATAAAAGTAAGGCTAGGGGTTAACAATGCAATGGCAAGGAGAATATACAATGGAGGGATACCACGATACCAAGATTATATGGAGGTTACCGTCCGACGATGATGAGTAGCGGTGTTCTTGATGTAGATACCAAGATGATGGAGACTCGTCCCTAAGTAGCCGAAACACCTTAGGAAGCGGAAAACCGCGAACTCAAAATCTCAAGCGTCAAATGTCAAAATGGTGGTAGCGGGAATGCGGTGGTGGTTTGCACTTGGCAATGCGGAAGTGGAATGATGGGCTATACACGTGTCGGAGTTGAAGTTGCCGTCCCTAAGTAGCCAAAACACCTTAGGAGACACAAGCCACAACTCGAAAAAGCTCAATCAACAATTGGGTTAAGTTGGGTTGTCGGAAGTGTATGGTGGGCAAGGTTATGTGGAAGTGGTGGTGGTGGTTGATGAAGAAGCAATCGTCCCTAAGTAGCCGAAACACCTTAGGAGACTCGAATCACTACTCAAGCAACCACTAATGCTATGGGGAACAAAATGGGTTAGGTTGCGGAAGTCGGAGGTGGCTATGCGGGTGATATGGTGGAAGGCCTAGGCAAACTTGCCAAATTTTCAAAAAATTGATGGAGTCAAATTGTGTTGGTTGTATTTTTATGGGAAGGGGGATGTCAATAGCTTCAAAACGAGCTAAAGAACGTCAAAATCGGACTCCGGATGAATTAGTTATGGACAAAACGGTGAAACGGAAAAAACAGAAATCCCAGGGGCCGGACATCCGGGGGCCGGGCCGGATTTCCGGGACCTGATGTCCAGAACCGAGCGGATTTGGTGCTCCAGGGCCCGGATGTCCGGCTTGGGGCCCGGATGTCCGGTCGGATGGCCCGGATGTCCGGCCTGAGGCCCGGATGTCCGCCCGGCAATCGATCTCGTTTGGGCGGAAATTTTCAAATTGGGGGCGGAAATTGATGATTTCGGGGGCAAAATTTGATGGATTTCGTGGAGGAAAGATGGGGAAACTTGGGGAAATGCTAGATCCACTTGAAACCAAGCAAATCCATGGATCAAAATCAACAAAACATCATCAAAACTAACAAATCACAAAAAAAAAATTGGGGCTATTTTTGGTGGGGATTTTCGGATTTAGGACGAAATCAACAAAATCAAGCTAGAAAAAGAGGGGTAGGGGCTCAAAAAACGTGATCAACCTAAGCTCTGATCCATAGATGATGTAGGGCGGGACCCTACGTGGACGATCTTTCACGTTGGAGCGGATCTTACGGGGAAATCACGAAGAACGAGCGGAAGAACACGAGGAAATCACGGGGAGGAACGAGGGAAAACACTCAACCAAGAAGGAATCGGTCACACAAATGCTAGATCAAAGAACACACAGGGAGATACATGATTCAAGGTCAACAAAGGACGATACAAGCGGTAGCCGTTCTTCTCCGTGAGGAGGTCTTGATGGGGCCACCCAAGAGGGGTCTTGAATCCAAGGTGGATCTTCTCCGAAGAGGGCCTCGGTCTCTCGTGGAGTAGATCCGGTATGGATGAATAAGCTCTATCTATGAGCTAAATCAACGCTACCCTAGAAAGAGGAAGGGGATGGAGTATATATAGTCTACGGGGACGAAAGGGTACATGGGCGTCGGCCCTTCACTGTTCACGCGACAGCGAGGCCGGATGTCGGGCGTTGGGCGGATGTCGGGGCTTGGGACGGGCGGATGTCCGGGCGGGAGGCGGATGTCCGGGGCCGGACGGGCGGATGTCCGGCGGGAGGCGGATGTCCGGCTGGCTGGGTCTTCCAGACGCATTCGGTGATGGAGAGGCGGATTTCGGGCGAAGGGGCGGATATCCGGGGCTTCGGAAGTGCCGGATGTCGGGGCTGGGGCGGATGTCCGGCTGGGGCGGATGTCGGGTTGGGGCGGATGTCCGCCGCTGTAGCTGCTATCTCTTCTTCCTTCTCCTTCCTTCGCTTCGCAAGACGCTTGGCCTTGGTCCTTGGGCTCTCCATGGTCTCCTCGGGTGTACCTGAGTATGCACAAGGTCCGCGCTTGAAGTAGCATCCATGTCTTACATGCGGAAAGGGAAAATTCGGAAAGGAGCGAGTTCACCTTAGGTCCAATGGCGCATAGTCGAGGTCTCATCTTATGTATCCTTGGGGCTTGGAGAGTAGATGGAGTGTACATGGCGATGAACGTGGGATGCTCCGCATCACTTCATACGTCACTAAGAGCCACCTCTTCGGTGCACAACGAGCGTTGCACCAAGAACAACAAGCAATGAGCGACCGCATCGACAACCTCGCCACCGACTTGCGACTCTCCGAGCAACGTACAAGAGACTACTTCGACAACAAGTTCGAGGCTCACAAGCAAGAGAACGATGCAAGAATGGACGAGATACGTGCGTTGATGAGAAACCGGCATCATTACACTTCTTCATCATCAAGACGGAGCCGCTCGAGTCGACACTCCGACGACACCTTCTACGACTCAAGTACACCTACTTCGAACACTCTTCGTCGTGCCGCTCGTCAAGACCGTCATGCATCTCGCAACCCGCTACATGACAAGCATTCACAAGAGCAAGTTGATGATCAAGTTCCTCGTCCTCAATCAAACCAAGAGGCTTTTGCTCAAGCTCAAGAACGACAACGTCTTCGTCGCCAACAAGAGGAAGAACGAGCACGTCTTCACCAAGACGAACAAGACACCAAGGCTCAACGTCTTCAACAACAAGAACGTGAAGCGCAAGCTCTTGAGGCGCAACGTGCCCTTCAAGAATCAAGTAGAGCCTTCGCCAACCGCAATCGCGAACGGCACAATCAAGAGGAAGCCCTCCGAGAAGAAATCCAAGAGAGGAACTACCAACCTCATGTACAACGTCAAGTTCCTCAAGCTCCTCCACAAGCTCGTCAAGCTCCACCTCAACCTCACGTTCAACAAGAGCAAGTTGATCATGGTCTTCCTCCGCGCCAAGAGCAACATGAAGACGAGTACAATCCACGTCAAGGACGTCATCATCAACATCGCCAACAACACAATGAAGAGAAACGCTACGGCAAGCTAAAATTCACCATGCCCAAGTTCAATGGAAGCAATGACCCCGAAGACTACCTCTCATGGGCATTGAAGGTTGACAAAATCTTCAGCTTGCACAACTACGATGAAGCGAAGAAAATCGCTATGGCATCACTTGAGTTCTAAGATTATGTGCTCATATGGTGGGAACAAATCATTGAGCGACGACAAGCAAGAGGTGAACCTCCAATCACCACTTGGGCTCAAATGAAGGATGTCATGCGAGCACGTTTTGTACCAACCTACTACAACCGCGACCTCTTCAAGAAACTCCAACTACTCAAGCAAGGAACAAAGGGCGTTGAAGAATATGAGATAGCCATGATTCGAGCCAATGTCAAGGAAGATGATGAGCAAACTATGGCACGTTTCTTGAACGGACTCAATCATCCCATCAAGAAGATCGCCGACTTCCAACCATACTCATCCCTCATTGAGCTCGTGCATCAAGCTACAAAGGCGGGCATGAAGTGCAAGATGACTTCAAGCACGCCAAGTACTCATCCAAGACCTACGGCTTCTCCAACAACCAAGTTTCAACGACTCCTCCAACATCTACATCAACCAAGCTTTCTTCAAGAAACGACGACAAGTCAAGTTACAAGAAGACCTCGACAAGTTCAAGTCGTCCTCCTCCTCCTACAAGTAACCTCAAGCCGCGTGCTTCATCCTCTACTCCGACCGATGAGACCATCAAGACAAGCTCCTTCAAGTGTTTCACTTGCGGCGGTCGAGGCCACAAGTCATACGAATGCACCAAAAAGCGCACCATGATCCTCAACGACGATGGCACATATGACTCCATGAGTGAAGAGGAGATGGAAGCCCTTGAGCAAGTGGCCATGCACCGGCAAGTAAATGAAGATGAAGATGATCAAGTCTTTTGTGATGAGGATTCGAGCCCCGCTCTCGTTGTCTCGAAGGTCTTGACTCTTCAACATCAACAAGAAGAAGACCAACGATGCCACATCTTCCACACAAAAGCCGGCATCAATGGACGGTCCATTAAGGTCATCATCGATGGAGGTAGTTGCCACAACTTGGCAAGTGAAGAACTATGCTCCAAGCTCCAATTGGCAAAGAGGAAGCACCCGCATCCATACAAGGTGCAATGGCTAAGTGACTCCGGCACTATACGAGTCGAGCATACGGTCCAAGTCTCCTTCAAAATTGGTGCTTATGAAGACACGTTGGAATGCGATGTGGTCCCAATGACCGTTTGTCACCTACTTCTTGGTCGACAATGGCAATTCGACCGTGGTGTCATACACAATGGGCGTACCAATCACTATAGCTTCAAGATGAAAGGGAAAGAATATGTGCTACGACCTATGTCTCCTAGTCATGTGATAGCCGACAAACAAGCCACCAATCATAGAGACAAGAGTGAGAAAGTGATCCACCCAAAAGTGAGTGAGAGCCACAAGCCAAATTTGAGCGACTCTTCGCCTAGAGAGAAAAACCTCATTCTATTTGCCACCAAAAGTGAGATGAGAGAAGTGTGTGAGAACCCATCTACCGTGATGCACTTTGTCCTTGTGTGCAAGGATGGAGAACCAAAAACTAACACCATTCACGAGCTACCTTTGGTGTTTCAATCTCTTTTGCAGGAATTTCAAGATGTTTTTCCCGATGAGCTACCTCGGGTCTACACGCTCTTGAGGCATTGAGCATCGAATCGACCTCATCCCCGGAGCGCCTCTACCAAACAAAGCTCCATACCGAGTGAATCCCGAAGAAACAAAGGAAATTCAACGACAAGTACAACAATCGACAACGGCCATGTACGTGAAAGCCTAAGCCCTTGTGCCGTTCCGGTTATTCTTGTGCCTAAGCCCGACGGAAGTTTCCGCTTGTGTTCCGATTGCAGACCTATCAATGCTATTACCGTTCGATATAGGCATCCCATCCATCCCTTAGATGACATGCTTGATGAACTTAGTGGAGCCAACTTTTTCTCAAAAATTGATCTTAAAAGTGGCTATTATCAAATCCGCATACAAGAGGGTGATGAATGGAAAACTGCTTTCAAAACTAAATTTGGTTTATATGAATGGTTAGTGATGCCTATGGGTCTTTCGGAAGCTCCCGGTACTTTTGTGCGTCTTATGCATCATGTGCTTCGTCCTTATATTGGAGTCTTTGTTGTGGTTTACTTTGATGATATTCTTGTGTTTAGCAAAACCATGAAAGAGCACATCAATCATGTAAAATCAGTGTTGCAAACTCTTCACAAGGAAAGCCTTTATGCAAACTTGAAAAAATGCACTTTTGGAGTTGACAAAGTGGTTTTCTTGGGTTTTGTTGTTTCCTCAAAGGGTGTCCATGTTGATGAATCTAAAATTGAAGCAATCAAAACTTGGCCCCAACCCACCAATTTGCAACAAGTGCGAAGTTTCCTTGGTCTTGCGGGTTTCTATCGTCGCTTTGTGAAAGATTTTAGCACAATTGCCGCTCCTTTGCATGCTTTGAGCAAGAAGAATACTCCCTTTGTTTGGGGAACTTTGCAATCAACCGCTTTTGATGAGCTCAAGTCTTTGCTTACTCATGCTCCGATTCTTGCTTTGCCCAATTTTGACAAAACTTTTGAGGTTCATTGTGATGCAAGTGGTACCGGAATTGGCGGAGTTTTGATGCAAGAAAAACGAGCCATTGCTTATTTTAGTGAAAAACTCTCCGGTGCTCAACTTAATTATCCCATCTATGACAAAGAATTGTATGCTTTAGTGCGTGTGCTACATGTTTGGGAACATTACCTTAGACCGCATGAGTTTGTCATCCATACCGATCATGAAACGCTTAAGTACCTCAAAGGTCAAACTAAATTAAACAAGTGTCATGCCAAATGGAGTGAATTCATTGAATCTTTTCCTTATGTGATCAAGTACATTAAGGGTAAAGAGAATGTAGTTGCCGACGCGCTTTCATGCATATGCATGCTTGTCACTCAACTTGAGGTGAATGTTATTGGTTTTGAGCATATAAAAGACTTGCATGAGCATGATCCATCTTTTGCTTCACCTTATGCTAAGTGTCTGACGCATACGTCTTGGGAACAATATTACATCAAGGATGGTTATCTTATGAGAGCTAACAAACTTTGCATTCCCGAGTCTTCTCTTCGTTTGCTCCTTTTGCAAGAGGCTCATGGAGGCGGACTCATGGGACACTTTGGACGCGACAAGACATTCGCCACGTTCTCAAACAACTACTTTTGGCCCAAGATGTTCCGCGACGTCTCACGCTTCACCAACCGATGCTATACATGTCGCAAAGCTAAGTCTAAAGCTCAATCTCATGGTCTTCACATGCCTCTTCCTATTCCATATCAACCATGGGAAGACATTAGTATGGATTTTGTGCTTGGTTTTCCTAGGACTCAAAATGGCAAGGATTCCGTCTTTGTTGTTGTGGATAGATTTTCTAAGATGGCACATTTCATTCCTTGCAACAAGATAGACGATGCTTCACATGTTGCAAATCTCTTTTGTAGGGAAATCTTGCGACTCCATGGCGTTCCAAAGACAATCGTCTCCGATCGTGATGTCAAATTCTTGAGTTACTTTTGGAAGACACTATGTGCCAAGCTCGGAATCAAGCTCTTGTTCTCCTCGGCATACCATCCTCAAACCGACGGCCAAATGGAGGTGACGAACCGCACACTATCCACTCTACTTCGTGTCTTGATCAAGAAGAACATCAAGGAGTGGGAAGCATGTCTACCCATCGCCGAGTACGCCTACAATCGTGCAAGACATTCAACTATCAGCAAGTCCCCCTTCGAGGTCGTCTACGGTTTCAACCCGTTGTCCCCATTGGACATTCTACCACTTCCTCTCCAAGAGCGCACCAACATGGATGCAAGTGAACGAGCAAGCTACATCAAGAAGATGCACGAAGATACAAGGCACACCATTGAGCGCCAAGTACAACGTCAAGCAAACAAGCTCAACGCCAACAAGCAACCCATCGTCTTCAACATTGGTGATCTAGTGTGGCTACACCTTCGCAAGGACCGCTTCCCCAAAGAACGCAAGTCCAAGCTTCTCCCTCGAGCCGATGGACCTTTTAAGGTGCTAGCACGCTACAACGACAACGCTTACAAGATCGACATACCTCGAGACAAGTACAACGTGAGCGACATCTTCAACGTCAAGGACCTCGCACATTTCCATGGAGATGAAGCTTTTGATCCGAGGTCGGATCTCTCCCAAGGGGGGAGATGATGGAGCATCCCACGATCATCCCCATGGACCTACAACCGTCTCATCAAGAGCCAAGAGGACCCATGACACGAGCTAGAGCTAGAGCTCTCGAGAACGAGGTGACCTCCTTCCTTGTCGATATCACATATGATCCACTCGAGACATGGCTACTACCTAAGTCCAATATGCTATGCATGATTAGGTGTCAAGGGAACCTCCGAGGATGCGTGAAGATGGACAAGCCGCCAAGTCCGCGGATGAAGAGAACCAACGGAGAAGGCCAAGATCAACTTCCAGGCCCCGGACATCCGGCCATGGCCCCGGACATCCGGCCCCTGGAGCCTCTACCTCAGCCTCATCAAAACTGGCCAGATCTACAGGGCCCGGACATCCGGCGTCCAAGCCCGGACATCCGGCCCCCAGCCTGGATATCCGGCGTGAAGCCCGGAAATCCGGCTCCCCTCACCCGGTTCTACTGAAATGGTCGCCCCAGCCCGGACATCCGGGCTGAGAGCCCGGACATCCGGCGCCTCGCGAAGGCCCGGACATCCGGCCCGATGCCCGGACGTCCGGCCTCCCCTGCCTGCGTGCAGTGCCTCCGGGACTTGTCCCTTGTACCCCTTCGCCCCGAGACTATATATACTTGATCCCCTACCTCTTTCTAGGGTTAGCATTGGATTAGCTCATATTTTGGTGTGAGAGCCGTTGCTCATCCACTTGGCTACTTCTCCTCGGAGATCAAGACCTCTACGGAGAAGATCCCCCAAGCGGATTCAAGACCCCCTTCTAGGGCGGACCCCATCAAGACCTCCTGTCGGAGAAGAACGGCTACTCGTGTATCCTTACCTTTGTTGATCTTGAACCTTGTGCCACTCTATGTGTTCGATAATCTAGCGCTTGTGTGATTGATTTCTTGTCGGTTGAGTGTTTTCCCTTGTTCCTCCCCGTGAGTTCCTCGTGTTCTTCCGTTCGTTCTTCGTGATTTCCCCGTAGGATCCGCTCCAACGTGAAAGATCGTCCACGTAGGGTTTCGCCCTACATCAGAGATCTTGTTTGGTTACATTTTAGTAAGGATAGGTTTCCTAATTTGCGCAAATCAAAGCTAATGCCACGTGCTGATGGTCCATTTAAGGTGTTAGAGAAAATAAATGATAATGCATATAAACTTGAGCTGCCTGCAGATTTTGGCGTTAGTCCCACTTTTAACATTGCAGATTTGAAGCCTTATTTGGGTGAGGAAGATGAGCTTCCGTCGAGGACGACTTCATTTCAAGAAGGGGAGGATGATGAGGACATCAATACCATTGTTACACCCACAGCCCCTGCTGCTATACATCTTGGACCAATTACTAGAGCTCGCAAGACGCCAATTGAATTATCGGTACTTTCGTTTCTTGGTAACGATTCCAATGTTCATGAGAATATGATGCTGCCTAAATTGGATACATTTGTTTTGCTTACAAATGAAGAGCCTACCATGGACAAGAAAGATGAACCTTGGAGCAAGTTCAAGCATGGAGATGTTGGCATGCAAGGGGAACAAGAACGGAGTTACAAGTGATGATTCCAGGACTTTGAAGCCACCCTAATGAGTGCATGAGGCCTTGGACGAAATATACAAGATGCCACTTCATAATATTCGTCCATAGGCTATTCTAGGTGCTGCGTCACCTTATTATTGGGCCAGGCCCATGTAATTTCGAAATACTTAAGTATAGGCTGTTTTAGAGTCCGTATGTGTGGGGAAACAAGAGTTAGGGTTGGTTTCGGACCCCTCCCTCAAGGGCCACGAAATTCCCTCCTCTTCCTCCATATATACAGCCCTTAGGGCGTCGTTTAGACTTTGGGTTTTGTTTAGATTAAAAGTTCGCCATAGCTGCAACTTCGCAGCATTTCGTTTGTGTTCAACGACCAGACAAAGGCGTCACAGAACCCCACCTTGATCAATAAAGCTTTCATCTTATATTCGCAATATCCAGATTGCAATCTCATTCTTGCTTGTTCTTCGTTTGCTCGCAGGAAATAGACCCTCGTGGTCAGGATGATCGTGCTCCGGCGTGGTCAATAACCTCTCGGAGTTGGTTTAGCGATTGCTAAGGCGCGACGTCCTCGCACGTTCGTAGTCGGATCGTCAAAGTCGACTTCCTCCAAAGCGAAAACCAACATCTCATCGAAAGACAGGACACCTTGGCCTCTATCAAATAGCCCCAAATTTTTTTTGTGATTTGTTGGTGAGATGAAGTTTTGTTGATTTTGATCCATGTATTTGATTGGTTTCGAGTGGATCTAGCATTTCCCCAAGTTTCCCCATTTTCCCTCCACAAAATCTCCTCAATTTTGACCCCAAAATCCCAAAATTCCGCCCAAAATCGCGTCCCGGAGCTTAAATCCCGCGTTGACCCCCGACCCCCGGACGTCCGACCTTTCCCGGACGACCGGAACCCCTAACCCGAACCGAAATTATGGATTTCGGACCTTCCCGGACGTCCGACGCCTGGACATCCGACCCTTCCCGGACGTCCGTAACCTGTAGTTTCAGATTTTGGCTGATTTTTGTTTTGTCCATAACTAATTCAGCCGGACTCCGATTTTCGCGTTCTTTAGCTCGTTGAAAAGCTCTTGACATCCCCCTTCCAACACAAATACCACCAAAACCATTTGACTCCATAAAATGTTTGGAACTTTGGCATCTTTGCCTAGGGCTTCCACCTCATCCTCCGCTACTCCACCACCGACTTCCGCAACCTAACCAATTTTGTTCCCCATAGCATTACTGGTTGCTTGAGTAGTGATTCAGTTCTCCTAAGGTGTTTCGACTACTTAGGGACGGTTGCTTATTCATCAACCACCACCACCACTTCCTCATAGGCTTACCCAACATACACTTACACCCCAACTTAACCCAATTTTGTTTGTGTTGTGAGTTGTGTCTCCTAAGGTGTTTCGGCCACTTAGGGACCGTGCTTCCAACTCCGACACCGTGTATAGTCCCTCATCTTACCCTCCACTTCCGCATTGCGTACTCCATAACCCATCATTGCATTTCCGCAATCCCTTTGAGCTTCCGCAACCACCACCGCATTCCCGCTACCACCATTTGACTTTTGTCATTTGAGATTTTGAGTTCGCGGTTTTTCCGTTTCCTAAGGTGTTTCAGCTACTTAGGGACGAGTCTCCATCATCTTGGTATCTACATCAAGAACACCGCCACTCATCATCGCCGACGACGCCATTGTACATTCCCCTTGCAATTGCATTGTTAACCCCTAGCCCATTTTGCGTCACTTGCCTATCGAGACTAGCCATTTGAGTATTGCCGGGCCATGCTACTTGTGCACATTAGTGATCTACACCATCCATTGCATACATACCATATCATATCATCCATAGTGTCACAATATCGTTCCTGCATATACACAATAGCTATCTTGATTTGTGCATTGTGCAAAAGTGGCCATAGAAAAAAAGAGAATAAGCTTTTAAGAAAAAGAAAGAGAGCAAAGAAGCTTGTAAGCAATAGCCATAGCATCATACCACATTGCATATAAGATTGTCATATCCGATCATCTTGGATCATCTTGAGAAACACCGGGAACCATACATACATAGCATACTTGGGATAGAAAATTTATCCATTTTGCATCTTATAGGTTGTGCACAAGTGTCGTATCCGCCTATTGAGCAATCGTGCTAGCGTCTCACTAGAGGGGGGGGGGGTGAATAGGCAACTAACAATTTTTAGCTTTTCTTGACCAAATTAAACTTTGCAACAAAGTAAGTTGTCTAGATATGCAACTAGGTGGACAACCTATATGATGCAATCAACACATGCACACGAGCAAGCAAAGATAGAAACACAAATAAGCTTGCACAAGTAAAGGGATAGGATAACCAAGAGTGGAGCCGGTGGAGACGAGGATGTGTTACCGAAGTTCCTTCCTTTTGAGGGGAAGTACGTCTCCGTTAGAGCGGTGTGGAGGCACAATGCTCCCCAAGAAGCCACTAGGGCCACCGTATTCTCCTCACGCCCTCACACAATGCGAGATGCCGTGATTCCACTATTGGTGCCCTAGAAGGCGGCAACCGAACCTTTACAAACAAGGTTGGGGCAATCTCCACAACTTAATTGGAGGCTCCCAACGACACCACGAAGCTTCACCACAATGGAATATGGCTCCGCGGTGACCTCAACCGTCTAGGGTGCTCAAACACCCAAGAGTAACAAGATCCGCAAGGGATAAGTGGGGGGAATCAAATGTCTCTTGGTGGAAGTGTAGATCGGGCCCTTGTCACCCAATCCCGAGCAAATCAACAAGTTTGATTGGCTAGGGAGAGAGATCGGGCCAAAATGGAGCTTGGAGCAACAATGGAGCTTAGAGATGGAAGAGGTAGGCAACTAGAGGTAGGAGACACCCCTTTTATAGTCGTGGAACAGATCCAGCCGTTATCCTCAAGTTCAGCCTGCGACACGCAGTACTACCGCTACAGAAGCGCGGTACTACCGCAAGGCCACACGGTACTACCGTGGAGGACCACGGTACTTCCGCGGCAGCAGCAGAGGCCGTGACTAGCCTGACTGAGCGCAGTACTACCGCTCGTGCGGTACTACCGCTCCCCCTTGCGGGACTACCGCAAGGCAGGTAATCCACAGCCTACGAAGAGCGCGGATGAAATAAAATACATCCGTGCCTACTTCCGCTGAAAAAGAAACAGTGCAAAAACCCGACGCGGTACTTCCGCGCACGAGGTGCGGTACTTCCGTTGAGGCGCGGATGTAAAAAATTACATCCGCTCCTACTACCGCGGTGCAACGGTACTGGGTATGAGGGCCGCGGTACTACGGCTCCAGGGGAGCGGTACTACCGTGGCCTCCCGCGGTACTACCGTGTGGGCGTGGATGTAAAAAATTACATCCGCTCCTACTACCGTACCGGAGCAGCACTAGGCCTGGGAGTTGCGGTACTAAGGCTCCAGGGGAGCGGTACTACAATGACCCCCAGCGGTACTACCGTAGGTGCTTGCGGTACTACCGCAGGTGCTTGCGGTACTACCGCTCCGTAGAGCAGTACTACCGCAAGTACAGCAGTAGTCGTCTGATTATGCACAACTAGGATAACGGAAAGACGCTCCAAAGTGCAAGGAAAGGTAGGACATGTGTACGTGTTTATTCCACCAAACCTTTCCGACGCGGACCCCCTCTTAATAGTACAGCTCTCCTACGACTCAAATCCACCAAAGAGAAACGTAGAACAACGCCATCTTCAATAGTTTCCGAGGGGCACCGAATCGTCTCGTACCTAGAGATGAAGCATCTGAGAAACTCAAGGCACACGATTAGTCCGCAAAAGCATTGTCATCAATCACCAAAACACCTAAGGGATAAATATGCCCTTACAGTCCCCCATTTTTGGTGGATTGATGACAATACGGGATTTGCACAAAGATAAGATAATTTTGAGCAAGGGCAAACCCCTCCTCTCTAAAATATAGACGGGCTCCCCCTAGATGTGTGCACTCTAGATAGATGCTTTGGACTGCATAGCACACAAACTAGACACTCCCCCTATATTTTAGAGATAAAGGCAAGACAAATAACATTTAAGCAGAGCATAGCACAAAGGTAGCACAATATATCACAAGATCGCTAAGATAGATAGAGTGCATATGTCTTACACCATATGAAGTAAAGCAACCCAAAGCAACTGAAACGAGGTTCAAACGAGGAAGCAGCAAACACACCGACACACGAAAGACGACACAAAACTCGCAAATCCCTACACTCCCTTCCCTTTGGCATCGAGACGCCAAAAAGGCAGAGAGGACACCTACACACAAGAGGTGGCTCAAGCAGGGAACTCGTCCCAACCCTCTCCGTCGGACTCCCCGGCAGCAGGGATGGTCTCCTCGACGTCCTCCTCAGAATCAGTCCACCTGTAGCCTTGCTTCTCCATCCACTCGGCCTCTGGAGTGATGCGCTCCTCAGACCCGCCAGACACATCCTCACCATAGAGCTGCAAGATCTTCCTGTCCCGGCGACGACTCTCCTTTGACGCCACGTGAGTCTTGTACTGCCCCTTGGCTTGCATGCAGAAAAGAGTCTTCATCTTGTCCTTCAGCTTCTTGGCCCACGAAGGCATAGAGGAGCTCTGGGAAGGCCTAGCAGCACGGCCCTCAGCAACATCCTCGGCGCCAGCATCCTCCTCATCAACAGCAGCCCTAGCAGCAGACGCCTCGGCACGAGTAGTAGTGTTGGACCAGTTGGGTTTGACACGCAGACAGATGGGATCATGGCGAATCCAGTCAGGGGCAAGGAACTCCTCACCAGGGAACATCTTCTCCGAAGTCTTCGAGATCAGCAGAAACAGAGAGGGCTCATAGATAGGCACTTTGCGGTTGAACACCGCAAACCGAAGCTCACACCACATGATGTGTGAGACATCAAGTGGCTGAGTCTGAGACAAACGAGCCTCCTCGCGGATGAGCATCATATCCACCATATAGGAATGAACCTTGTCCTTGTCACCAATGCGAGGGAACAAGGAGTTGCAGAAGATGCGATACATGATATCCAGAAAAGAGTTGAGCACCAACCCTATCTTGCCACTTGGGAGCGTCTTCTCAACATAGTATGGTGTAAGCTTGTCCTTGTTGGCAGACTCAGAGTTGGCATGGGGGCGAACACCCACGGGAGTGTCAAGCCCGTCATCAGGTACCTGGAGCAAATCCATGAACTCCTTCCAGGTAGCAATCAGCTTACGGCCATTGGACATCCAGGTCATCCTCCGCTCCTCATCAGAGTGAAAGTATACTGAGGCAAAGAACTGACAGATAAGCTCAGGGTCATAGTCAAGGTGAAAGGATATCACATGCTCAATACCAAACTGCTCCACCAAGTCCAGAGCCTCTCCAAAGTAGTCACGGAACTTGTCCTTCCTCATGTGATGCATGTCAATCCATTTCACATCCATGTAGGTATTCTGCTTGTTTTTGATGACATCCAGATAGATGTTGGTCTGTTGCTTGTTCCAAAACAGCTCACAACCTCTGACAGAGGAACGAGGGTTCACGTACGGGTGAAGCTGCCTGAGACGGACGTACTCAGATTGTGGTATCTCATCCATGCCCTTGGCGGGCTCCTTGAACTTGCTAGGTGATGTCTTGACATTGCGCTTGGGGGCAGAGGAGCCCTCTGGTGCTTCACCGGGGTTGCGCAGACGCTTGGAGCCACTGTCACGACTGGGATTGGAACGGGAGAGCCACCACCTCAGACACAAACGCAAAACACCAACGAACGCGAAGAGGATCAATGCAAAGACCACGGCAAAGCACAAGAAACACATAGGAAATAAACGTGAAAGTTGGCAAGCGATAGATGTGAGCCACGGTAGTACTGCCAGTGCCTGCGGTACTAAAATATTAGTACTGCTCCAAGTCGCAGTAGTATCGTGCGAGGTCACGGTAGTACCGTGGTTGGAGCGGTAGTAAAATTTTAGTGCCGCAGTGAGCGCGGTAGTACCGCGCCAGAGGGGAGGTAGTACCGTGCTAGCGGTAGTACCGCGCCCGACGGGCGGTAGTACCGCATCGCGTCAGATCCAAACGTCAGTTCAAATCTGAAAAGAACCGCGAAACAACGGTAATGCTACGGTGATCAAATCTATCGCAAGACAAAAATACAAGTATAATCCCTACGCAAAGCTACTCTCCTTGATCCTACTGTTGCAAAGAAATAGCCTCAGAATCTCTAGAACATACAAGTCTCCCCCAACAACCTAGAGGCAAAGAACTCAATAAAACGAGGGAAGATTCTGGAAAAACCTGGGTCCATAGCAAGAGCATGTGGTGGGGAAGGATCCCACCAGACGGAATCACGGGAGGGCAGCCGGAGGAGGAGATCCGGTGACGAACGCCGGCTCCGATCTTGAGCGTGGGAGAGAAAGAGAGAGACGACGTGGGGGGAACTGCGAATGGGTATGGGGGAGTTAGAACTCCCCCTGCCCGTCCTTATCCCCACGCGCCCAAGCCGGCGCGGTAGTACCGCATGTCATCGCGGTAGTACCGCTCGGGCGGAAGTACCGCACCAAAGCGGTAGTACCGCTCGGGCGGAAGTACCGCGCCGAAGCGGTAGTACCGCTCACCCAGGCGGCAGCAAAAAATTACTGCCGCATGGGGACAGTAGTACCGTGCTCCCACACGCGGTAGTACCGTGGTTGGCTGCGGTAGTACCGTAGCTGGCCGCGGTAGTACCGTAAGCTCAAGACATAGCCGGTTTCAACACAAGAAGAAGGTCTTTGTACGGAAACTTTTCACACAAAGGAAACCACAAGAACACGCACAAACCAGAGGCAGAAAGACAACAAGAGAACACCAAGCGACACAACCTCTCAAAAGGAGAGGGCAGTGGCTGAAGCCACGTATGTTTGAGTTAGATGGTATGGCACCGCGAAGAATTATCCTTGGGCCCATGACCAAAACTCGTCTTTGAAGCACAAGTACCATCAAAAATGGCTAATGTGAAAGAGTTGATCTATTTATGCATGATGGGGGGAGGGAGAGTTCATTGAGAGAACAACACTCCCCCTATGTCCATGCCTACACCTAAACTAGACAACAAGTTGAGTGTGGTGGGGGGTGCACAGGTTCAAGTCACATTGCTCAAATCAATGATATTTAGCTCATGCCTTAACTCGCGAAATCTTGCTTCATCCAAGGGCTTCGTGAAAATATCTGCAACGTTATCATGAGTGTCGATCTCCCCTCACCTAATGTGATCCCAGATGAAGTGATACCGAATCTCAATGTGCTTCGTCTTGAAGTGTTGCACCGGGTTGAGAGAAATCTTGATGGCACTTTCATTATCACACCAAAGAGGCACTTTGTCACAAATGACACCGTACTCCTTTAAAGTTTGCCTCATCCATAGGAGTTGAGCACAACAACTACCGGCCGCCACATATTCCGCTTCGGTGGACGAGAGAGACACACTACTTTGCTTCTTGGAAGACCAACTTACCAAAGAGCAACCAAGAAATTGGCACCCTCCGGAGGTGGACTTCCTATCCACTTTGTCTCCCGCCCAATCGGAATCAGTAAATCCTTCAAGCTTGAAGTTTGCCCCTCTTGGGTACCATAAGCCAAAGTTTGGGGTATGAGCCAAATATCGAAAGATTCGCTTGACCGCCACATAGTGACTTTCCTTCGGTGCAGCTTGAAACCGTGCACACATTCCCACACTCAACATGATATCCGGTCTAGATGCACAAAGGTTGATAGGGGCAAAGGTGTCCCGATGTTTCGATGAGATGGTGGCTATCGTTTCTGTGGGAGTCGACCTTGACGATCCGACTACGATCGTGCGAGACGTCGCGCCTTAGCAATCGCTAAACCGACTTCCGAGGGTTATTGACCACGCCGGAGCACGATCAACCTGACCACGAGGGCCTGTTTCCTGCGAGCAAACGAAGAACAAGCAAGAAACTGAGATTGCAATCTGGATATTGCGAATATCAGATGAAAGCTTTATTGATCAAGGTGGGGTTCTGTGGCGCTTTGTGCGGTCGTTGAACACAAACGGCACGTGAAGTTGCAGCTATGGCGAACTTTTAATCTAAACAAAACCCAAGGTCTAAACGGTGCCCTAAGGGCTGTATATATGGAGGAAGAGGGGAATTTCGTGGCCCTTGGTGGAGGGGTCCGAAATCAACCCTAACTCTTGTTTCCCCACACATACGGACTCTAAAAACAGCCTATACTTAAGTATTTCGAAATTACATGGGCCTGGCCCAATAATAAGGTGACGCAGCACCTAGAATAGCCTCGGGACGACATTTATGAAGTAGCATCTTGTATATTTCGTCCAAGGCTTCATGCACCCATTATGGTGGCTTTAAAGTGCTGAAATCATCACTTGTAACTCCGTTCTTGTTCCCCTTGCGCATGGCATTATCTCCATGCTTGTTCTTGCTCCAATGTCCATCCTTCTCCAAGCTAGGGCCTTCATTTGTAAGCAAAACAAATGTATCCAATTTAGGCAGCATCATATTCTCATGAACATTAGAATCATTACCAAGAAACGAAAGTACCTGATAATTTAATTGGCGTGCGCGAGCTCTAGTAATTGGTCCAGTATATGTAGCAGTAGGGGCTGTGGGTGTAACAATGGTATTGATGTCCTCATCATCCTCCCCTTCTTGAAATGAAGTCGTCCTCGACGGAAGCTCATATTCCTCACCCAAATAAGGCTTCAAATCTGCAATGTTAAAAGTGGGACTAACCCCAAAATCTGCAGGCAGCTCAAGTTTATATGCATTATCATTTATTTTCTCTAACACCTTAAATGGACCATCAGCACGTGGCATTAGCTTTGATTTGCGCAAATTAGGAAACCTATCCTTACGCAAATGTAACCAAACAAGATCTCCGGGTTGATAGAGGCGAGGGTGTCCCGATCTTTCGATGAGATGATAACTATCGATTTGGTGGAGACGAGTTTGACGATCCGACTACAAACGTGCACGACGTTGCGCCTTAGCAATCGCTAAACCAACTCCGAGAGGTTATTGACCACGCTGGAGCACGATCAACCTGATCACGAAGGTCTATTCCTGCAAGCAATCGAAGAACAAGCAAGAATATGATAAAGCAATCTGAATATTGCGAATATATATGAAGTATTGATAATGGTGGGGATCCGTAAGCGGTCTTGGTCTGGTCGTTGGACACAAACAAAGTACGAAGTTGCAATGGCTAACTTTTAACTAAACAAATCCCAAGGAAAAAGCTACTAGATGGATCTACTTATATAGGAGCAAGGGTGGCGGCCAAGGAGGTGGGAGGACGTCCCAAGGCAGCCTAAAACTAACCCTAGGTCGTACAAGGCCAATGGGCCCAAGCGGAGGTGACGTAACACCTTTGGACTTGTAGTTTGACTCGGATTCTGCTGCAGCATCAGATTGTTTCGTCTATAACTCAACGCTCCGGACGGATTTTAAGGTGATTCAATTGGGTTGGAAAATGCACGAAATCTATTTTCCAACAAAAAAAGAATCAACCAATTTGGAGTCCGTATGAAAAAGTTATAGACGTTTTGAGTCAGGTATGTCTGTGCAGTCCGAATCTGAGTCCAGAACGTGAGAGACTTGGACTCTATCTTCTCTTGGGCCAAAAGTGACGTGAGAGAACTTTTTTGAACAACAGGTAAACATCTCTTTCTCCCTTATCTTCATATGTGGATTGTACAAATGTCCCATACACCTGCAATTAGACATGGCACAAAAGTTTGTGAAGTATTTTTGTCTGGATAACATAAATATATTATTGAATAGTTTGCACTAGAAATCACCTGAGAAATATGCATGTATGCAATATTTTGGTCTCATCCAAGGTAGTCATGTCCTCATCATCCTCCCTTTTTGAAAACAAAGCCGTCCTCGGCGTTGCTTAATCTGAAATGTGGCTAACAAAAGAGACAAGGTGTACATGTTGTATATGTATCGTCATCCATTTTACTTCCCTTGATTTTTGCATATATGACACATGAATAGATGAGTAACTTGCATAGTTCATAAAATCTAAAGCCAACAAATTAGCACAAGAACTAGAAGGCTTGAAAATACTGCAACTCAGTTTGCACATATAAGTGAAGCTCTTATTTATTTCAAGAGATTGACAATGTTCATCATTAAACCATCCCAACATTGGTGAATAAACCTTATTTGAATCAAATTTACATGCTACAACATGCTTAGATAAGCAAACATGCAATGAGTCATTCGACACAGAATCATCACCAAGATTAGAGGTCGTATCAAAATGATTAAACATTGATTCTTTTGCATCAATAGTTAATTCAATGGGTGCTCTCAAAATTGTTGGTATTTCAGTTGTTTGATCACATGGCAAAGTCAAATTATCAATATAATCCTCTAAAATAGGTGGTGTGATCAAAGTAGTGGGTAGCTCAACACATGATGTATTCAAGTTAACTAGGCATGCATCATTCTCATGTAAAAGTGGAAAATCTGTACCTTTGTCATTACCTCTTATAGTCAACTCAGATGATGCAGGCACTCTCGATGGTGATGTGTCACATGGTGGAGATGATGTAGTCCTCGCAACAACGGATGTGGTTGTCATAGTACGCCTAGTAGTTGAATAAACATCTGTATCAACAGTTGGAATGTGCACCGTGCGCTTGTTCTCCTTGTGGGCAACACGTCGTTTTATTTCCTGTTCAGCTTTGCAAGCAAGACGAAACAAATGGTCCATAGGATAACACTCTTCATGAATTAGTATCTCCTGAATATTATGGTTTAATCCTCCCAAAATCTATCCATAAAATCTTCTTCACTTTCTTCTAAAATGAGTGCAACAAGGTAGTTTGTAAATCATCATAATATTTTGTTACGGTGTCACTACCTTGTTTTAAATGTTCCAGTTTTTTAATCATGCCACGAGTATAATAAACATCGACGAATCTATCTCTCATGACATGTTTTAAATCATCCCAAGTATTAGGTACATAATCAGGGTGTAACCGACAATATTCACTCCACCAAACTAGAGCATAACCAGTGAAAGAACCAACCGCAACCATAACTTTTTTACGTTCATCAAAATTATGGGAAGCAAATATATTATTTATGTCTAACTCCCATTCAATATATAAAGGAGGTCTAAAACGGCCATTAAATGGTGGTATAGAAACATGAACCTGATCATGTGCATTTGGATGTTTGTGCACCTCTCGTGACGGTTGTGGTATTTGCATAGGTGGTGGCATGTCTCCTTGATCGACAAAGCCCATGAATTGACTCTGGATCCTGTCATGATTAGTAGAACAAGAAACAAAATCCAAAAATAATGTTCCTATAACTACTAGGATGTGGTGGTAAAACGCTCACAATAAAGCAAATATCAATGTCTTACAAGTTCTTACCATGCAGCAGGCGGTGATCGGCAACCAGCGGTGTCAAGTAACTCGAATATTGAGTAAAGCGATTGCCGGGGAGCGACGATACACGGTGTAGAAATATGTGGAGCTGGGTTGGCTATATATGGTAGCAAAAGATTAGCAATAATCAATTCAAAGATGCAATGTTGAATAAGCGCTCAACGACGGTACTGTGCTGGTCCTAGGCTAGACCGGACTAGAGGCGCGAGCCTAGAACACTAATGAGGTCACGGCATAGCACAACTAGCATCAATGAAGGATACTAAGTAGCTCTGGACAGCAAGATATAAGTGAAGATCACAACGGCAGTGAAGATAATGATGAAAAACAACTGCCAAGCAGGATATACAACAACTCTCTCCAACTTTCCTCTTGAAAAGTTTGAGCCAATTTTCTGATAAATTTTCAAAGAATGCTACTAACTCAAGCTTTCCAATGCAAAAAGAATCACTCAATTCCGAATTGATATGAGGAGTCAAAGAATTCTAAAACTGGCCTGAAAAATTGGAACAAGCTGTGTTCACGAACTTCAGAGGGCAAAACACCTATTTAGAAGCCGATTTTGAGGTGTCAAATATTGAACAAGCTTCTGCAACTATTTAGATGCGCCTCGTCTCTAGCTTTAATTTGAGTACTCACGGAGTCAAAACGGACTTCGTATGAGGAAGATACACCTGTTTTACTGAACAGTGCACAAAACAGATTCCAATCCGAATTCAGGTACGAGATTGATTCTAGATAGATCCGATTTTTTCCTCTCTTTTTTTTCTCACGCTTTTTTTTCTTTTTCTTCTCTCTCTTTTTTTTTTTTCTTTCCTTTTTTCTCTTTTTTCTCTATCTTTTTTTTTCTCCCTCTTTCCAAGACAAACTGGATAAGATGCAGATTGGATCAGGCGAAGATGTGAATGACCTCAACTATGATTATGACAATGAACAGTGCGTAGCACGTGATGGAAATTAATGGATGGGATGGTGGACAGCGGAAGGGATAATGATGCAGCGGCGGCGTGACTAATGTGAACAGAACTCGAAACTCTAAAGGAACAAGACACTAAGACCAGCAACTCGACACGACGATGCAACCGATAATTCAATAATGCAAACAATGAAAAGAAAATTGCAAAGGCTTGGACTGGCTAGGACAAATGATGAATAGATCTAACTTTTTGTGGCTTTTCTTGGACAATTGGTAAGAAAATAAATCGAATCTAGGGATAACTGGAAAATCTCACCGAGCAACCTGAAAACTGATACCACTTGATAGAGGCGAGGTGTCCCGATCTTCGATGAGATGATAACTATCGATTTGGTGGAGCGACTTTGACGATCCGACTACAAACGCACGCACGACGTTGCGCCTTAGCAATCGCTAAACCAACTCCGAGAGGTTATTGACCACGCTGGAGCACGATCAACCTGACCACGAAGGTCTATTCCTGCAAGCAATCGAAGAACAAGCAAGAATATGATAAAGCAATCTGAATATTGCGAATATATATGAAGTATTGATAATGGTGGGGATCCGTAAGCGGTCTTGGTCTGGTCGTTGGACACAAACAAAGTACACAAAGTTGCAATGGCTAACTTTTAACTAAACAAATCCCAAGGAAAAAGCTACTAGATGGATCTACTTATATAGGAGCAAGGGGTGGCGGCCAAGGAGGTGGGAGGACGTCCCAAGGCAGCCTAAAACTAACCCTAGGTCGTACAAGGCCAATGGGCCCAAGCGGAGGTGACGTAACACCTTTGGACTTGTAGTTTGACTCGGATTCTGCTGCAGCATCAGATTGTTTCGTCTATAACTCAACGCTCCGGACGGATTTTAAGGTGATTCAATTGGGTTGGAAAATGCACGAAATCTATTTTCCAACAAAAAAAGAATCAACCAATTTGGAGTCCGTATGAAAAAGTTATAGACGTTTTGAGTCAGGTATGTCTGTGCAGTCCGAATCTGAGTCCAGAACGTGAGAGACTTGGACTCTATCTTCTCTTGGGCCAAAAGTGACGTGAGAGAACTTTTGAACAGCAGGTAAACATCTCTTTCTCCCTTATCTTCATATGTGGATTGTACAAATGTCCCATACACCTGCAATTAGACATGGCACAAAAGTTTGTGAAGTATTTTTGTCCTGGATAACATAAATATATTATTGAATAGTTTGCACTAGAAATCACCTGAGAAATATGCATGTATGCAATATTTTTGGTCTCATCCAAGGTAGTCATGTCCTCATCACAGGTGCAAAGACAACATGTTTTCTATCCTTATCTCCAGCAAGTTTATATTTAGCATTCATACGCTCAATGTTTTCCTTAGTTATCTCATGCATTTTTAAAATCAATTCAGCACGTTCTTTAGCATCAAAATTAACCTTCTCCGAAGATGGAAGAGGCAACAAATCAATAGGTGCACGAGGTAGGAAGCCATACACAATTTCAAAAGGGCACATCTTAGTAGTAGAATGCAATGAACGATTATAAGCAAATTCAATATGAGGCAAGCATTCTTCCCACATTTTCTTATTATTCTTCAAAACAGCCCTAAGCATAGTAGACAATGTTCTATTGACTACTTCAGTTTGTCTAAAAACAGCCTATACTTAAGTATTTCGAAATTACATGGGCCTGGCCCAATAATAAGGTGACGCAGCACCTAGAATAGCCTCGGGACGACATTTATGAAGTAGCATCTTGTATATTTCGTCCAAGGCTTCATGCATCCATTATGCTGGCTTCAAAGTCCTGAAATCATCACTTGTAACTCCGTTCTTGTTCCCCTTGCGCATAGCATTATCTCCATGCTTGTTCTTGCTCCAGTGTCCATCCTTCTCCAAGCTAGGGCCTTCATTTGTAAGCAAAACAAATGTATCCAATTTAGGCAGCATCATATTCTCATGAACATTAGAATCATTACCAAGAAACGAAAGTACCTGATAATTTAATTGTCGTGCGCGGGCTCTAGTAATTGGTCCAGTATATGTAGCAGTAGGGGCTGTGGGTGTAACAATGGTATTGATGTCCTCATCAGTCGATCACCAAGCTCTCGTCATCTTGAAGCTCGAAATGGGCACTCTCCAATGTCGCACCATCTTGTGATTCCTTCAAAAGGAGTAAATAGAACAAACACTTGGAAAAAAAATGTGGTTAGCGTTAGTGCAAAACCAAGCATTCAAGAGGTGATTCACCAAACAAGTGTTGTCATCAAGCATAGCATTTGGTGTGACAAAGGATTGTGACGTGGCATGTAAGCATATGATTTGAGCAAAATCAAGGTTATCATGGAAACACGCATGTAAACGTGAGGTAGTGATGCAAATATGTGTGACAAGAGCATAAGCATCCACCTCAAGGTCATAGCAAGCATGCATAAAGCGCTCGACAAATGGTCGATGGTAGGCATAGGAAGTATTCACAACACCGAATAAAATGAAGTGTCTAAACACATGGGTCAAGTGCAAGACAATCCAAGCATAATGTGCATAGGGTGTAGTGAATATAGTGTGGCACTCAACGCAATAGAAAGAGCAATTATTCATCATGTGTGAGGCCATCAAGTCAGGCATGTAGCAATCAATGGGATATGGCATATGTGAAGTAATGACATTGTTGCAACCAAACATATGAGAGGAGCAAGTAATCCAAGAATTGGATGCAACACACAAGGCATATATATCATGATGCATGGAACGGTGGAAATGACAAGTTGAAGCAAAATCTCTAACAAGTGTGCAATCAAGTGATCCAAGATGAACAATAAGTCTCATCGTGCAAGCAACACAGGTAGTATGATCCGCAATATCCATGCTCAAGAAAGATGTCACCTTGAAGGCGTGTCTTTGTGCGTCCTTCACAACGCCGAAGCACAAACAAGTGCGATGTAGAATCGTCGTGGTAGAAGGTGGTTCGCTCTCAAGAGCTCGAATGGTCAACTCACGTGACGTGGAAGTCGACACAAAGTCCAAGTATCCTATACATGCACAAAACAAAACAAAGAACGTATGCGCATGGTAGATAAACACATCATCCATCATGATGGTTCTCTTCTTTTGCACAAAACCGTTAGTAACAAAAGTGCATGAATAATATGATGCAACAATGGCAATATTCATGGCACTAGGTATATGGTGCAAAGAAGTTAGACAAGCATGCTTCACAAGAATTATGTCAAAATCTCCAAATATATGCAAGAATGCTATGGGGGCAATCTCATGAGCAAGAAGAGAATCATTGTTGCACTCAATACATGGCAAATCTAGCATGAGGGAGGCAACACATAGAGATATATGACAAGAAGCAATATGAATCATGTGCAAAGCATATAGATGGTTGTCATCAACCGCATGAAATGAGCAAGTATGAATCATTGGTGATGCAACATAAGCTAGCATTGTAATCAAGTCGTGCAAACTAGTGGAGCGAAGATGCAACACACTAGCGTAAATCATGGCAATCATGTCATGTGAGCAAATAATAGGCAAAGAAAATGCACATGACATATCGCAAGCACGAACACAAAGCAAGATGAAAGTATCATCATAGGAATGGGTCATGAATAGAACATGGCAATAACAAGTGATATCTCCACCAAGCTTGCAAATACACATACAAGTATGAGAGTCAATCATCATGTGTAAAGCAAAGCATGGGTCACAAATGCATGGAAAAGGCATAGGGATGGGCATATCATGCAAAGTGAACATGGCAAGATGGGCATAGAATAAGTAATGGACAATAACCCATAGCCAAGTGAGGGCCATGTAGAAGAAATCTGCCAAGTCTTTGCTTGCCAAGAGAGCGGTGGGAAAGACAATCCATGGGATCCCAAATCATCGTTGCTCTCTAGAGCTCGTTTTGTCAACTCGTGGGATTGCGAAGTTGACAAGTATTCATGGGTACCTACACAAAAGAGACACAAACGAAAGAAATTGTGTGTGTGGTAAATGTACACATCATCCATCATGATGTGTATGTGCACATGTGAGTTAGCACAAGAAAAGCATCGCTCAAAGAAATTTGATGCATGGTATAAGAACATGTCATCCATCATGAAAGAATAGTTATTATGTATGACATGATGGGGACACCAATTGAGAATGCAAGTATATGGCGCATCGATAGCATTTTCATTCATGGGGAGCATATGGTACACACAAGTATGGGGATCATGCAATGAATGGGATGGATCAAATTCTCCTAACATGTATGAGGAAACTATGGGGGCCTCCTCATGAGTAATAGCGGAAACATCACATGGAGAAAATGGACAACATCCAAAACAATGCATATCCGAAGCTAGGAGGGCATGGCATGGCATATGACGTAAAGGATGTAAAGGGAGCATATCAATATCATCACAAGAAAAACAAATGCCAATAACCATGGGCTTGTCATCTATGCCATATGTGCAAATTGGGTTTATTTTAATGGCATATGCATAGTCACTATGAAGAGATTGCAAATAAGACATATGATGGATCTCATGCATAGCATATGACAAGTCAAGCGGATTAGCAAACATGATGTGACCTAAAGAATTGTCACAAGAAATCCTATGTAACATGGCATCTGATAGAGGCAAAGGTGTCCCGTCTTTCGATGAGATGTTGGTTTTCGCTTTGGAGGAAGTCGACTTTGACGATCCGACTACGAACGTGCGAGGACGTCGCGCCTTAGCAATCGCTAAACCAACTCCGAGAGGTTATTGACCACGCCGGAGCACGATCAACCGGACCACGAGGGTCTGTTTCTTGCGAGCAAACGAAGAACAAGCAAGAAACTGAGATTGCAATCTGGATATTGCGAATATAAGATGAAAGCTTTATTGATCAAGGTGGGGTTCTGTGACGCCTTTGTGCGGTTGTTGAACACAAACGAAATGCGCGAAGTTGCAGCTATGGCGAACTTTTAATCTAAACAAAACCCAAGGTCTAAACGGTGCCCTAAGGGCTGTATATATGGAGGAAGAGGGGAATTTCGTGGCCCTTGGTGGAGGGGTCCAAATCAACCCTATCTCTTGTTTCCCACACATACGGACTCTAAAAATAGCCTATACTTGTGTATTTCGAAATTACAAGGGCCTGGCCCACTAATAAGGTGACGCAGCACCTAGAATAGCCTCGGGACGACATTTATGAAGTAGCATCTTGTATATTCCGTCCAAGGCTTCATGCACCCATTATGGTGGCTTCAAAGTCCTGAAATCATCACTTGTAACTCCGTTCTTGTTCCCCTTGCGCATGGCATTATCTCCATGCTTGTTCTTGCTCCAATGTCCATCCTTCTCCAAGCTAGGGCCTTCATTTGTAAGCAAAACAAATGTATCCAATTTAGGCAGCATCATATTCTCATGAACATTAGAATCATTACCAAGAAACGAAAGTACCTGATAATTTAATTGGCGTCATGCGAGCTCTAGTAATTGGTCCAGTATATGTAGCAGTAGGGGCTGTGGGTGTAACAATGGTATTGATGTCCTCATCATCCTCCCCTTCTTGAAATGAAGTCGTCCTCGACGGAAGCTCATATTCCTCACCCAAATAAGGCTTCAAATCTGCAATGTTAAAAGTGGGACTAACCCCAAAATCTGCAGACAGCTCAAGTTTATATGCGTTATCATTTATTTTCTCTAACACCTTAAATGGACCATCATCACGTGGCATTAGCTTTGATTTGCGCAAATTAGGAAACCTATCCTTACGCAAATGTAACCAAACAAGATCTCCAGGTGCAAAGACAACATGTTTTCTACCCTTATCTCCAGTACGTTTATATTTAGCATTCATACGCTCAATGTTTTCCTTAGTTATCTCATGCATTTTTAAAATCAATTCAGCACGTTCTTTAGCATCAAAATTAACCTTCTCCGAAGATGGAAGAGGCAACAAATCAATAGGTGCGCGAGGTAGGAAGCCATACACAATTTCAAAAGGGCACATCTTAGTAGTAGAATGCAATGAACGATTATAAGCAAATTCAATATGAGGCAAGCATTCTTCCCACATTTTCTTATTATTCTTCAAAACAGCCCTAAGCATAGTAGACAATGTTCTATTGACTACTTCAGTTTGTCCATCAGTTTGGGGTGACAAGTAGTACTAAAAGCAGTTTAGTCCCCAACTTAGCCCATAAACATCTCCAAAAGTGGCTAAGAAATTTAGTATCACGATCTGAAACAATAGTATTTGGCACACCATGCAAGCGAATAATTTCACGAAAGAACAAATCAGCAACATTAACAACATCATCGCTTTTATGACATGGTATAAAGTGTGCCATTTTGAGAATCTATCCACGACAACAAATATGCTATCCTCCCTTCTTTGTTCGAGGTAAACCTAAAACAAAGTCCATAGATATATCCTCCCAAGGAACACTAGGCACAGCAAAGGCATATATAAACCATGAGGATTGAGTCGTGACTTAGCTTTTTGACATGTAGTGCAGCGAGCAACAAAACGCTCAACATCCCTTCTCATCTTTGGCCAAAAGAAATGTGTAGCAAGTATATCCTCCGTCTTCTTGACGCCAAAGTGTCCCATTAATCCTCCTCCATCGCCTCCTGCAACAACAAAAGACTAACAGAGCTAGCAGGAATGCATAGCTTGTTAGCACGGAACACAAAACCATCATTAATAACGAACTTGTTCCATGTTCTTCCTTCTTTACAATTATGCATTACATCTTTAAAATCAGCATCATGCACATATTGATCTTTGATGGTCTCCAAACCAAATATTTTGAAGTCAAGTTGTGAAAGCATAGTATAGCGACGAGACAAAGCATCAGCAATAACATTTTCTTTACCCTTCTTGTGTTTAATGACATAAGGGAAAGTCTGAATGAATTCAACCCATTTAGCATGTCTACGATTCAGTTTAGCTTGACTTTTAATATGTTTCAAAGATTCATGATCGGAATGTATAACAAATTCTTTGGGCCATAAATAATGTTGCCATGTCTCTAAAGTCCGAACAAGAGCATATAATTCTTTGTCATAAGTAGAATAGTTCAGACTAGGCCCACTCAATTTTTCAGAAAAGTATGCAACAGGTTTGCCATCTTGTAATAACACACCTCCTAATCCAATTCCACTAGCATCACATTTAAGCTCAAAAGTCTTATTAAAGTCAGGAAGTTGGAGTAAAGGAGCATGTGTCAACTTATCTTTCAATACCGTGAAGGCTTCTTCCTGTGCGGTACCCCAAACAAAAGGCACATCCTTCTTTGTAAGCTCATTGAGAGGTGCAGCAATGGTGCTAAAGTCTCTCACAAAACGCCTATAGAAACCAGCGAGTCCAAGAAAGCTCCTCACTTGTGTGACCGTTTTGGGCTGCGGCCAACTCTCAATAGCTTCAATCTTGGCTTTATCAACTTCAATTCCCTGTGGAGTAACAAGATAGCCAAGAAAAGATACTCGGTCGGTGCAAAAGGTGCACTTCCCAAGGTTACCAAACAAACGTGCATCACGTAGAGCATTAAAAACAGCACGTAAATGTTCCAAATGTTCTTCCAAAGATTTGCTATAAATCAGTATATCATCAAAGTAAACTACCACAAATCGTCCAATGAAAGCACGTAAAATTTCGTTCATTAATCTCATGAAAGTACTAGGTGCATTAGTTAACCCAAAAGGCATGACTAACCACTCATATAATCCAAACTTAGTTTTAAATGCTGTTTTCCATTCATCTCCCAATTTCATACGAATTTGATGGTATCCACTACATAAATCAACTTTGGAGAATATTGTAGAGCCACTCAATTCATCAAGCATATCATCTAGCCTAGGAATAGGATGGCGATAACGAATAGTAATATTATTAATGCCTCTACAATCAACACACATCTGTGACGTACCATCCTTTTTAGGCACTAGTATAATAGGAACAACACAAGGACTAAGAGATTCGCGTATATAACCTTTGTCGAGCAGCTCCTGTACTTGACGCATAATCTCCTTCGTCTCCTCTGGATTGGTGCGGTATGGTGCGCGGTTGGGTAGCGATGCACCGGAATTGAGTCAATTTGATGCTCAATCCCTCGAATAGGTGGTAATCCGGTGGCACGTCTTGTGGGAAGGCGTCGTGAACTCCTGCAAAATGTTAGTGACAGCGAGGGGCAAAGAGGAAGGCACGTCCTCGAATGAAAATAAGGCCTCTTTGCACACAAAAGCATAGCAAACAGATTTGCTATAATCTAGCTCATCAATATCAGATTTGGTGGCAAATAAACATGCACTTTTCAGTTTAATTTCAGAAGCAACATTAGATGGTTTATTATTAGGCTTCATTTGTTGCTCAAATTCTTTTGCCACAATCTGATTTTCACTCTTATTTTTCTCCTGTTTTGCTTTATTAGCTCTATTAATATCATCTTTCAAAATGGAATCAGGAGTCATAGGAAGCAAAGTAATATTTTTATCCTTGTGAACAAGAGTATACTGATTGTTTCTACCATGGTGTACAGAATTTTTATCAAATTGCCATGGTCTACCAAGTAATAAGGAACATGCTTGCATAGGTACCACATCACAATCAACATAATCAGCATATGTAGAGATACTAAAATACACACGAACAATACGTGTTACCTTAACCTTGCCGTTGTTGTTGAACCATTGGATGTAGTAAGGATGTGGATGTGGTCTTGGGGTGAGAGAAAGCTTCTCCACCATATCCATGCTAGCCAAGTTGTTGCAGCTCCCTCCATCTATGATGACGCTTGAATAGAACGTTCCTTCACAACTCCTTTGTATGGAACAAGTTATGCCTCTGATTTTGCTCAGCTTGTGTAACCTGCACACTCAAAACACGTTGAGCAACTAAACATTCATACCTGTCGGCATCTTGACAGCCATGTATTGTGTCTCATGATCAGAATCATCTCCAACGTGTTCTTCATGTGTAATAAGAGCCAAAGCCTCTTCATCATAGTCACTAGCGGACTCATACCCACCATCCTCAGTAGCAATCATCACACGCTGAGATTGGCATTCTCTCGCAAAATGTCCTCTTCCCTTACAACGACGACAAATAATATCACTTGTGTGCCCTGTTGACGCCATGGAAGAAGAAGAGCTCTGTGTAGGCCCAGCAGGTGTGCTCTTGGCAGATAGTGGTGGTTGTGCCTGCTTTCTTGTATCACGGTTGGAGGTGGCAGCCGACGGAGGTGCCGGTGTAGTAGAAAGTGTGGAAGCAGATGATGCACGTGGTGTCCATGAGGAAGGTCGACCTGCAGAAAAGTTAGTCCGCGCCAAGGCCTGTCGATCCTGCACTTCACGTTCAGCTTTACAAGCAAGATGGAATAATCGAGTGATATTATTATAATCCTTGTAGTCTAGAATGGTCTGAATCTCTCTATTTAATCCACCCAGAAAACGTGCAAGCATAGCTTCATTCTCCTCAACAATACCACATCTAATCAAGCCAGTTTGTAATTCCTGATAATATTCTTCTACCGAATTTTTTCCTTGTCGTAAGCGCTGCAACTTTTGAAGTAATTCACGTTGATAATATGGTGGAACCCAACGAGTACGCATAGCAGTTTTCAAAGCAGCCCAAGTAGCTGGAACAGGATATAATCTACAATGTTCAGACCACCAAACACATGCAAAGCTAGTGAAAGCACAAACAGCAGCAGGAACACATCTCTCCTCAGGATATTGTAAACATGTAAATCGTTGTTCAGTTTCTAACTCCCAAGTAAGATATATATCAGGAACATATCTACCCTCAAATGGTGGAATATTCAATTTCAGTTTAGGGAGATGGTCATGATCTCGTACCTGAAGGGGAGTCCGAACATTGCCATTATTTGCATGTGGACGACCTGGTGGTTGTGGTCTTTGGTGGTTGCACGTAGTTCGATGTTGATCAACCTCATCCTCGTAATCTCTCACATAATCATCCTCCCCAACCGCAGCAGCAGGAGCCACGAAGTATCAACAGCAGCACCAGCAGCTTGGCCGGTGAAGAGGGACACGGAAGCTTGGCGGAGGGCTGTTTCGCGATGTGGAGGTAGTCCTTGTTGTTGTAGTAGAGGTGCGTTAGGTGCCGCCGGTGGTGGTGGTGGTAGACGCGAGCAATTCATTAAACTTGTTATCGAGCTTTGTTTGACGCCTTCTCAATGCCATCTATCTTCTCCATGGCCTCTTCAAATCTATTTAGCACATCTTCCACCTGCCCACTCATCATTTGTTGAAACTTATCATGTAGCGCTTTGTTTGACATGTTCTCCCGATCGATCACGCCGACTTGTGATCCTGCCATGGTTAGCAACAATAGAAACACACAAGAATATGATTCGATAGACTACTAGGAAGTGGTGGTGGTGGTGTGGTGGACAGTCACAAATCCGTCAAGCAAATCTCAAATTCTTACCAGTTCTTACCCAGAAGAAGCGGTGATCGGCAACCGATGTAGTCAAAACTCTCAAAGCTTGGATAGAGCGATTACGGGGAGAGTCAAAGCGCACGATGTAGATGTATGTGGAGCTGGGAAGGCTTATAATATGGTAGAAAAAGGGTCAGCAATAATCAATTCAGAGATGCAAAGTTGAATAAATGCTCAACGACGGTGATTGTGCTGGTCCTAGGCTAGACCGTGCTAGAGACGCGAGCCTAGAACACTAACAAAATCACGGCGCTGCTGCGTAAACAAGGGAAAAGCACACTCTGAATTTTTTTCGCTTTTTTTTGCGTTTTTTTTTTTGCGCTGCTTTTTTTTTTTGCGAAAAATCACTATAATGGCGAGTGTCTCAAAACTCTTCCGAGGTCAAACCGACAGGATGGGCACGAAATTTTTTGACCAATTTTTTTCGAACGCCGGACCCAAAAGCTGAAGCAGGTCAAAAAACTTTCTATAACGGCGACTGTCTCAATACGCTTATAAACACCTAAAAATAGGATAGCCAGAAATTTTTTTGACAAGTACGTTTTCGGAATTTTTTTTTTCAAACTAGATGGATCTCGAAAACAAACCTAATATGCAAGGAACTCGGATTGGTGGTGGATATATGGTGGTGGTATATGGCAGCGGTGGTGGTAGCGGTGGTAGTATATGGATATGGATCGGTGGTGGTATATGGACACGGATTGGTGGTGGTATATGGATAAGGATTCGGAGCGGTGATGGTAGGTGGCAGGGGCGATGATGATGGTGCGGTGGCGGCGTGACAACTTATGACCAGAACTCGAAACTCTAGAAGACTAGACGCTAAGACCAGCAACTAGACACGACGATGCAACCGCAAATTCAACAAAGCAAAACCCTAAAAAGATTATGCAAAGGCTCAGATTGGTTCGGATATGATGAACTAACCCTAATTTTTTTGTGGCTTTTTCGTGGACTATAGGTATGAAGAACAGACTCGATCTAAACTACGGAAAACTGTAAAATCTCACCGAGCAACACGGAAATCTGATACCACTTGATAGAGGCAAAGGTGTCCCGTCTTTGGATGAGATGTTGGTTTTCGCTTTGGAGGAAGTCGACTTTGACGATCCGACTACTGAGCGGCGAGGACGTCGCGCCTTAGCAATCGCTAAACCAACTCCGAGAGGTTATTGACCACGCCGAGCACGATCAACGACCACGAGGGTCTGCATTTCCTGCGAGCAAACGAAGAACAAGCAAGAAACTGAGATTGCAATCTGGATATTGCGAATATAAGATGAAAGCTTTATTGATCAAGGTGGGGTTCTGTGACGCCTTTGTGCGGTCATTGAACACAAGCGGCACGCTGTGAAGTTGCAGCTATGGCGAACTTTTAATCTAAACAAAACCCAAGGTCTAAGCGGTGCCCTAAGGGCTGTATATATGGAGGAAGAGGGGAATTTCGTGGCCCTTGGTGGAGGGGTCCAAATCAACCCTATCTCTTGTTTCCCCCACATACGGACTCTAAAATAGCCTATACTTGTGTATTTCAAAATTACAAGGGCCTGGCCCACTAATAAGGTGACGCAGCACCTAGAATAGCCTCGGGACGACATTTATGAAGTAGCATCTTGTATATTTCGTACAAGGCTTCATGCACCCATTATGGTGGCTTCAAAGTCCTGAAATCATCACTTGTAACTCCGTTCTTGTTCCCCTTGCATGGCATTATCTCCATGCTTGTTCTTGCTCAATGTCCATCCTTCTCCAAGCTAGGGCCTTCATTTGTAAGCAAAACAAATGTATCCAATTTAGGCAGCATCATATTCTCATGAACATTAGAATCATTACCAAGAAACGAAAGTACCTGATAATTTAATTGGCGTGCGCGAGCTCTAGTAATTGGTCCAGTATATGTAGCAGTAGGGGCTGTGGGTGTAACAATGGTATTGATGTCCTCATCAGCATCACAACTAATAGACTCCACATGAGAATCATCATATTCATCATAAATGGGCAAATCATCACATGGGGAAATCATACTAGCATAAAGCATGGTACTAGGTGGATCAACATCATGCAAGCAATCAATGTCAAAATAGTCCACTAGTGGGACGAGAGCATCACCGTCACCTTTGTTACCTTTGTCATTCCACTCAAGTGGTGTAGGTGAGGTGGGAAAGACCAAATGGTGGTCATCTTCATCTTGATGGAACCATGTGGGGGGTGCATCATAGTCCGCCATGGCCATCGTCTTGTCCAAAGGGTGGACGAAGTCGTCGAGGATCGACGCGTTATCATAAATGGGACCTAGCACCAAATGAGAAGACACAATAGAGGTAGAGGTCAAGTTGTTAGTGTTGAAAGTGGCCTCACATGACCTATCAACTATCTCACTCTCTCTATGTGGTGGTTCACTCACTCCCTCAAAATAGGTGCACTCAAACTCACGTATGGTGGAGTCACTCATCTCACTCAAGTGGTGGGGGTTGTGGCTCTCCTCACATGGGAATTGGGGCAACACATATATGGGGCTAGTGGTGAAGTCACTCTCACTCTCAATATGGTGGCTCAAGTCACTCAAGTCATCGGATGTCGCCGTGGTCGACGGGAAAATCCCATGCTCAACCGTCTCGTAGTCGTCGTCGTGGATGAAGGCCGAAGATGGCACAACATCACTCTCGCCTCCTAAGATGGAAGCATCATCCTTGCTCGCCACCTTGTCGCTTGCCTCCAAAGCTTGGTCCTTGAAGGTCTCCGTAGTCGTACTTGTCGCCGCACCATCTTGAAAAAGAGTCAAGGTAGACTCGGCATCATCAATGCCACAAAGAGGGATGGCGGTGAAGTCGCACTTGGGAGCATCGTCTTGGAGCTTGTCGGGCTTGGACATCATGGTGGTACTAGCCTCATGCTTGTCGTAGAGCTTGGTCTCCATGAAGTTTGCTTGGGGTGGAGAAGCGTTGGCCTTCATGAGTTCTTGTTCCGCCTTGAGAGCACCAATGTAGTAGTCGTCGATGGACTCGTAGTTCTCGAGGAAGATGGTCTTGGAGATGTCGTTGTGCAATCCCATCATGAAGTGGAACTTCATTGACATGGGGTCGTCCACGCCGGCTCGTCGCAAGGCAATCTTCATCTCCTTGAAGTACGCGTCGATGGACTTGGATCCTTGGATGGTGTTCTCCAATTGGCGTCGAAGTTGTTCCGTGTAGGTTGGAGGCACGAACTCTCGCCGCAAAGCTCTCTTCATCTTGGACCAACTCATCTCGTAGCACGCCGAAGGTGTGTGAAGCCACCATGTCGGCGGCGTCGTGGAAGTTTCTTGTGGCGCACTTCACTTGATCTTCGGGAGGAACTTGATGTAGCTTGAGGTAGTCGTCCATCAAACGCTCCCACTCGAGGTACTACTCGGGTTCTTGAGTCCCATAGAAAGGAATCTCGTGGTCGATGTCGAGGTCGTAGTAGCTCGTGGAAGTCGCGGACTTGAGCTTGGGGAGCTTCTCTTGAGCGTAGTCTTGGGGTGCTTGTTGGCGAAGATGCCGAATATCCGAAGGCGAAGATGCCTTGAAGTCGCTTGGCGAAGATGCCAAGGGAGATGGTGAAGTCGTTGAGCGGTTGTTGATGTTGAGCTCTTGACCTTCACGTTCTTGTTGATGATGGTGTCGATGCTGATGTGATCTTGCCGGAGATGGTAGCACGGAAGCATGTGCTGTTGAGCGTCTTCTCGAAGATGAGGAAGATCGCTTGTAGGACTTGATGAGGGCTTTGATCTCCTCCATTTGATCTTGCATCTTGGCGTTGGAGTTGTTGTTCGTGGCATCGAACTCGTCGTTGTTGTTGTAGACCGAAGGTGAAATGCCTTGCCTATCCATCACAAAACTCGAGCAAATATGAGTGGGAGAAAGAGAAGAACTTATACCAATGTACCTTGACCGATGTTGAAAATGAATCAAGTTCACCCAAATGCGGACAATGAAATAGCACTATTGGTACCAATCCTTGTCGGTTCTCACACCTACACAAGTAAAGCTTATGGAGGAGCTCGGTGAGGATAGTGGCACAAAAATTTAATGCAAAATGTTAGCAAGAGTCAATAATGTTGAAAGAGATTCACAAATTCGCAAGTGAAACAAATGGACCAATAGCAAAGAATGGCACACGGAAACACACACACGGATAGATAAATGGGGTCGTGCAACCAAGGAATGAGCACAAAATGTGGAATCCACGGAAAACGCTCGTGTTGCACAACTCAAGAGAGACGCTAGCACGATTGCTCAATAGGCGGATACGACACTTGTGCACAACCTATAAGATGCAAAATGGATAAACTTCTATCCCAAGTATGCTATGTATGTATGGTTCCCGGTGTTTCTCTCACAATGATCCAAGATGATCAAGTATGATACCATATGATATATTTGGATGCTATGGCTATTGCTTACAAGCTCTTTGCTATTTCTCTTTTGCTTAAAAGCTTATTCTCTTTTTTTTTCTATGGCCACTTTTGCACAATGCACAAACCAATATAGCTATTGTGTATATGCGGGAACGATATTGTGACACAATGGATGATATGATGATACGAAGATGATATGGTATGTATGTAATGGGAGGTATGATCACTAATGTGCACAAGTAACGTTGCCGGCAATACTCAAATGGCTAGTCTCGATAGGCAAATAGCATAAAATGGGCTAGGGGTTATCAATGCAATTTGCAATGGGAATATACAATGGTGTCGTCGAGGTTACCGCCCTCGCTGCGATGATGAGTGGCGGTGTTCTTGATGTAGCTACCAAGATGATGGAGACTCGTCCCTAAGTAGCGAAACACCTTAGGAAGCGGAAAACCGCGAACTCAAAATCTCAAATGACAAATGTCAAATGGTGGTAGCGGAAGCGGTGGTGGTTTGCACTTGGCAATGCGGAAGTGGAATGATGGGCTATACGTGTCGGAGTTGAAGTTGCCGTCCCTAAGTTGCGAAACACCTTAGGAGACACAAGCCACAACTCGAAAAAGCTCAATCAACAATTGGGTTAAGTTGGGTTGTCGGAAGTGTATGGTGGGCAAGGTGATGTGGAAGTGGTGGTGGTGGTTGATGAAGAGGCAATCGTCCCTAAGTAGCCGAAACACCTTAGGAGACTCGAATCACTACTCAAGCAACCACTAATGCTATGGGGAACAAAATGGGTTAGGTTGCGGAAGTCGGTGGTGGCTATGCGGATGATATGGTGGAAGGCCTAGGCAAACTTGCCAAATTTTCAAAAATTTGATGGAGTCAAATGGTCGTGGTAGTATTTTTATGGGAAGGGGGATGTCAATAGCTTCAAAACGAGCTAAAGAACGTCAAAATCGGACTCCGTATGAATTAGTTATGGCCGAAACGGTGAAACGGAAAAAACAGAAATCACAGGGGCCGGATATCCGGGGTCGGGGCCGGATTTCCGGGGGTGAATGTCCAGAATCGAGCGGATTTGATGCTCCAGGGCCCGGATGTCCAGCTTGGGGCCCGGATGTCCGGCCGGATGGCCCGGATGTCTGGCCTGAGGCTCGGATGTCCGGCCCGGCGGATCCCGATCTCGTTTGGGGCGGAAATTTTCGAATTGGGGGCGGAAATTGATGATTTTGGGGGCAAAATTTGATGGATTTCGTGGAGGAAAGATGGGGAAACTTGGGGGAATGCTAAATCCACTTGAAAACAAGCAAATCCATGGATCAAAATCAACAAAACATCATCAAAACTAACAAATCACAAAAAAATTTGGGGCTATTTTTGGTGGGGATTTTCGGATTTAGGACGAAATCAACAAAATCAAGCTAGAAAAAGAGGGGTAGGGGCTCCAAAAACGTGATCAACCTAAGCTCTGATCCATAGATGATGTAGGGCGGAACCCTACGTGGGCGATCTTTCACGTTGGAGCGGATCCTACGGGGGAACACGAGGAACACGCGGAAGAACACGAGGGAAAACACGGGGAAAACGAGATAGAATGCACTCAACCGACAAGAAATCAATCACACAAGTGCTAGATTATCGAATACATAGAGTGGCACAAGATTCGAGATCAACAAAGGTAAGGATACACGAGTAGCCGTTCTTCTCCGAGAGGAGGTCTTGATGGGTCCACCCTAGAAGGGGGTCTTGAATCCGCTTGGGGATCTTCTCCGTAGAGGTCCTGATCTCCGAGGAGAAGTAGCCAAGTGGATGAGCAAAGGATCTCTCACCAAAATATGAGCTAATCGAAAGCTAACCCTAGAAAGAGGAGGGGATCAAGTATATATAGTCTCGGGGCGAAGGGGTACAAGGGCCTCGGCCCGGATGCACCGTGACGCAGCAGGGGAGGCGGATGTCAGGCGTCGGGCGGATGTCCGGGCTTTCGAGACGCCGGATGTCCGGGCTAGGTGCGGATGTCCGGGCTGGCGGGTAGACTCTTGTCGATTCGGTGCGGGCGCCGGATTTCGGGCGAGGGCGGATATCCGGGGGCCGTGGGAGGCGGATGTCGGGGCTGGGGCCGGATGTCCGGCTGAGAGGGGAGGCCTTCGGCTTCGGGTGCCACACGCCGGATTTCCGGGAGGCGGATGTCCGGGCTTTGGTGAGGGGCCGGATGTCCGGGGCTGGCGCCGGATGTCCGGCCGCTGTAGCTTCAGCATCTCCGTCTTCTTCCGTCGTCGCTTCCAGGCTTCCCTCGCGGATGGTGTAGTCGTTCCTTGGCGCCTGCACTCCTCCTTGACATCCGAGACGCTCCGACAATACCTATGCATGCACACGGGGGAAGTGTCAAGTAGTATACCATCCTCGAAGGGGTCAAGTGAGCACGTGTAAAGGAGAAGATTCACCTTTGTGTATGTGAAGAAGAGGTCGCACGTGTCGCTTGCCAAACGGACTCTTGACATGGTGATGCGGAGCAGCCCTCACTCATCCCCACGGACGTGCCTACATCTCCCTCAACACCACCGGGACCCATGACAAGAGCCCGAGCGAAGGCTATTGAAGATAAGGTGAACTCGCTCCTATCCGAACTTCTTATTTCTACCCGTGAGACATGGCTACTACCTCATTCAGATACTCTGTGCGTGATCAGATACATGGAGGCGAACCAAGGATCTACTACTTGCAAGAGCCAAGACGGCGAGAACCCCAAGTATGTCGAAGAGGAAGAAGGGATGCAGCTGAAGCTTACAGGACACGGACGTCCTCCCCCTCCGGACGTCAAGCGATTCCCAAGCCACGGACGTCAAGCGCCCTCCGGACGTCCGGAACTTCATCACCGAATCAAACCTACGGACGACGGAGCTGACCGGACGTCCGGACGACCATCACCCGAGCGGATCTACGGACGATCGACAGCCTCCGGACGTCCGGACCCTCCTGAAGTTCCCGGACGACCGCCCGCCACGGACGACCGACACACCTCTGGCGAGAGAAGAATAGACGGACGTCCGAACGCGTCCGGACGACCGAACCCTCCCGAGCCTCCGGACGTCAAGACGCCTTCCGGACGTCCGACGCTGATGCGGCTGAAGCCCATGTACCCTTCGTTTTGACTTCCATTTGCACAAAGACTATAAATAGGACCCTTCCATCTCCTAGTTAGGGTTAGCTTTGGATTTGCTCATATTTCGGTGTGAGAGCCTTTGCTCATCCACTTAGCTACTTCTCCTTCGAGATCAGGACCTCTACGGAGAAGATCCCCCAAGCGGATTCAAGACCCCCTCCTAGGGTGGACCCCTCAAGACCTCCTCTCGGAGAAGAACGGCTACCCTTGTATCCTACCCTTTGTTGTCCTTGAATCTTGTGCCACTCTATGTGTTTGATAATCTAGCACTTGTGTGATCGTTTTCTTGTCGGTTGAGTGACTCTCTCTCGCTCTCCCGTGTTTTCCCTCGTGTTCTTCCGCTCGTTCTTCGTGTTCCTCGTAGGGATTCTCTCCAAGCGTGAAAGATCATCAACCTAGGGTTCTGCCCTATATCATATGGTATCATGAGCCACGTTCATCACGTTTTTGGAGCCCCTACATCGTGTCTTCTAGCTTGATTTTGTTGTTTTTGTCCTAATTCCGAAAATTCCCCACAAAAATAGCGCCAAATTTTTTTTTCTGATTTGTTATTGTGATGAGATTTTGTTGGATTTGGTCCATGGATTTGTGTTGCTACAGGTGGATCTAGCTTTCCCCACCCTCCCCACCCTTTTCCATCTTCCAAACCCCTCGATTTCGACCTCACAATCATCTTCTTCCCGGAAATTTTGCAGTTCCTCTCTCCGAGCCCGATCTTCGTCCAGGCTCCGGACATCCGGACAAGGCCGGACGTCCGACGCCGTCCGGACGACCGTAAGTTTACGTACGTCCGTCCAACCCTAACCAAACTGAACTTCGTCAGTTCAAACACCACCACCACCCCATATTTCTCCACATCTTCCGAACCCATATACACCAAAATCTTCCACGATTCCTCCGATGACGATTTTGACACATTTTGGTCCTTGAGATTTTGAGTTGTGGCTTCCGTATCCTTTTGTGTTTCGGCTATCTAGGTGCGGTTCGAGTTCATCATCACCACGACTCAACTTCGCAAGGGTCTCATCATCGCCAAGGACGGTAACTTCGACGACATCTTTGTCATACATTGCAATTGCATTGATAACACACATTGCCTCATTTTGCGTAGCTTACCCATCGAGACTAGCCTTTGAGTATTGCCGGCAACGTGACTTGTGCACATTTAGTGATCATACTCCATAGCATACATACCATACCAAAGTGGTGCATATCTTAGCATCAACTTGTGTGTCACAAAGTTGTCATCGCTTACACAATTGCTATCTTGGTTCATGAAGTTTTGCATGAGAAAAGAGCTCAAAAGAGAAAGAGCCAATCAAGCTTTTAAGCAAAGAGAGAAAGATAAGCAAAGAGCTTATGAGCAAGAACCATAGCATCATCAAACATTAAGATTGTCATACTCGATCATCTTGGATCAACACATCGACACACCATACATATAGCATACTTGGGATAGAAGTCGTTGCATTTTTGCTTAGTAGGTTGTGCACAAGTTCGTATCCGCCTATTGTGCAATCGTGCTAGCGTCTCTCTAGTGTTGTGCAACAAGAGCATCTTGGTGTATTCCACATTTTGGCTCATCCTTGGTTGCATAACCCCATATTATCTATTTTGCGTGTGTTTCCGTGTACCATATCTTGCTATTGGTCTACTTGTTGCATTTGCAAATTTGTGAATCATTTCCAACTTTATTGAGTCTTACTTACAATTGCATCAAATTTTGTGCCACCATCCTAACCGAGCTCCACCATCAGCTTTTATTTGTGTAGGTGTGAGAACCGACAAGAATCGGTACCAAGAGTGCTATTTCATTGTCCGCATTTGAGTGAACTTGATTCATTTTCAACATCGGTCAAAGGTACATTGGTATACGTTCTTTTCCGTTCTACCACTCACATCTTGCTTGGAATGATGGATAGGCCAAGTTCTTCTACCAACCCACTCTTCATCGAGCAAGACGACGACATGTCCTCATACGTCACCAAAAGCCACCTCTTCGTGCACAACGAAGCGTTGCACCAAGAACAACAAGCAATGAGCGACCGCATCGACAACCTCGCCACCGACTTGCGACTCTCCGAGCAACGTACAAGAGACTACTTCGACAACAAGTTCGAGGCGCACAAGCAAGAGAATGATGCAAGAATGGACGAGATCCGCAAGTTGGTGAAAAACAGGCATCATTCCACTTCTTCATCATCAAGACGGAGCCACTCGAGTCGACACTCCGACGACACCTTCTACGACTCAAGTACACCGTCATCGAACACTCTTCGACGAGCCGCGCGCCAAGATCGTCATGCATCTCGCAACCCGCTACATGACAAGAACTCACAAGACCAAGTTGATGATCAAGTTCCTCGTCCTCAATCAAACCAAGAGGCTTTTGCTCAAGCTCAAGAACGGCAACGTCTTCGTCGCCAACAAGAGGAAGAAAGAGCACGTCGTCACCAAGACGAACAAGACGCCAATGCTCAACGTCGTCAACAACAACAACGTGAAGAGCAAGCTCTTGAGGCGCAACGTGCCCATCAAGAATCAAGTAGAGCCGTCGCCAACCGCAATCGCGAACGGCGCAATCAAGAGGAAGCCCTTCGAGAAGAAATCCAAGAGAGGAACTACCAACCTCATGTACACCGTCAAGTTCCTCAAGCTCCTCAAGCTCCTCCACAAGCTCGTCAAGCTCCACCTCAACCTCAAATTCAACAAGAACAAGTTGATCATGGTCTTCCTCCACGCCAAGAGCAACATGAAGACGAGTACATCCCACGTCAAGGACGTCATCATCAACATCGCCAACAATACAATGAAGAGCAACGCTATGGCAAGCTAAAATTCACCATGCCCAAGTTCAATGGAAGCAATGACCCCGAAGACTACCTCTCATGGGCATTGAAGGTTGACAAAATCTTCCGTTTGCACAATTACGATGAAGCGAAGAAAATAGCTATGGCATCACTTGAGTTCCAAGATTATGTGCTCATATGGTGGGAACAAATCATTGAGCGACGACAAGCAAGAGGTGAACCTCCAATCACCACTTGGGCTCAAATGAAGGATGTCATGCGAGCACGTTTTGTACCAACATACTACAATCGCGACCTCTTCAAGAAACTCCAACTACTCAAGCAAGGAACAAAGAGCGTTGAAGAATACTACAAGGAAATGGAGATAGCCATGATTCGAGCCAATGTCAAAGAAGATGATGAGCAAACTATGGCACGTTTCTTGAATGGACTCAATCGTCCCATTAAGAAGATCGCCGACTTCCAACCATATTCATCCCTCATTGAGCTCGTGCATCAAGCTACAAAGGCGGAACGTCAAGTGCAAGATGACTTCTAGTACGCCAAGTACTCATCCAAGACCTACGGTCCATCCAACAACCAAGCTTCAACGACTCCTCCAACTTCTACATCGACCAAGCCTTATTCACGAAACGACGACAAGTCAAGTTACAAGAAACCTTCGACAAGTTCAAGTCGTCCTCCTCCTTCTACAAACAACCTCAAGCCGCGTGCTTCATCCTCTACTCCGACCGATGAGACCATTACGACAAGCTCCTTCAAGTGTTTCACTTGCGGCGGCCGAGGCCACAAGTCCTACGAATGCACCAACAAGCGCACCATGATCCTCAACGACGATGGCACATATGACTCCATGAGTGAAGAGGAAATGGAAGCCCTTGAGCAAGTGGCTATGCACCGGCAAGTGAATGAAGATGAAGATGATCAAGTCTTTTGTGATGCGGATTCGAGCCCCGCTCTCGTTGTCTCCAAAGTCTTGACCCTTCAACATCAACAAGAAGAAAACCAACGATGCCACATCTTTCACACAAAAGCCGGCATCAATGGACGGTCCATCAAGGTCATCATCGATGGAGGTAGTTGCCACAACTTGGCAAGTGAAGAACTATGCTCCAAGCTACAATTGGTCAAGAGGAAGCACCCACACCCTTACAAGGTTCGATGGCTAAGTGACTCCGGCACTATACGAGTTGAGCATACGGTCCAAGTCTCCTTCAAAATTGGTGCTTATGAAGACACTTTGGAGTGTGATGTGGTCCCTATGACCGTTTGCCACCTACTCCTAGGTCGACCATGGCAATTCGACCGTGGTGTCATCCACAATGGGCGAACCAATCACTATCGCTTCAAGATGAAAGGGAAGGAATATGTGCTCGACCTATGTCTCCTAGTCATGTGATAGCCGACAAACAAGCCACCCATCATAGAGAAAAGAGAGAAAGCGATCCACCAAAAGTGAGTGAGAGCCACAAGCCCAACTTGAGCGACTCTTGCCTAGAGAGAAAAACCTCATTCTATTTGCCACCAAAAGTGAGATGAGAGAAGTGTGTGAGAACCCATCTACCGTGATGCACTTTGTCCTTGTGTGCAAGGATGGAGAACCAAAAACTAACACCATTCACGAGCTACCTTTGGTGTTTCAATCTCTTTTGCAGGAATTCCAAGATGTTTTTCCCGATGAGCTACCTCCGGTCTACCTCCTCTTCGAGGCATTGAGCATCGAATCGACCTCATCCCCGAGCGCCTCTCCCAAACAAAGCTCCATACCGAGTCAATCCGAAGAAACCAAGGAGATTCAACGGCAAGAACAACAACTCATCGACAACGGTCATGTACGTGAAAGCCTAAGCCCTTGTGCCGTTCGGTTATTCTTGTGCCTAAGCCCGATGGAAGTTTCCGCTTGTGTTCGATTGTAGACCTATCAATGCTATTACCGTTCGATATAGGTATCCCATTCCTCGCTTGGATGACATGCTTGATGAACTTAGTGGAGCCAACTTTTTCTCAAAAATTGATCTTAAAAGTGGCTATTATCAAATCCGCATACAAGAGGGTGATGAATGGAAAACTGCTTTTAAAACCAAATTTGGTTTATATGAGTGGTTAGTGATGCCTATGGGTCTTTCGGAAGCTCCCGGTACTTTTGTGCGTCTTATGCATCATGTACTTCGTCCTTACATTGGAGTCTTTGTTGTGGTTTACTTTGACGATATTCTTGTGTTTAGCAAAACCATGAAAGAGCACATCAATCATGTAAAATCTGTGTTGCAAACTCTTCGCAAACAAAGCCTTTATGCGAACTTGAAAAAATGCACATTTGGAGTTGACAAAGTGGTTTTCTTGGGTTTTGTTGTTTCCTCAAAGGGTGTCCATGTTGATGAATCTAAAATTCAAGCAATTAAAACTTGGCCCCAACCCACCAATTTGCAACAAGTCTGAAGTTTTCTTGGTCTTGCGGGTTTCTATCGTCGCTTTGTGAAAGATTTTAGCACAATTGCAGCTCCTTTGCATGCTTTGAGCAAGAAGAATACTCCCTTTGTTTGGGGAACTTTGCAATCAACCGCTTTTGATAAGCTCAAGACTTTGCTTACTCATGCTCCGATTCTTGCTTTGCCCAATTTTGACAAAACTTTTGAGGTTCATTGTGATGCAAGTGGTACCGGAATAGGCGGAGTTTTGATGCAAGAAAAACGAGCCATTGCTTATTTTAGTGAAAAACTCTCCGGTGCTCAACTTAATTATCCCATCTATGATAAGGAATTGTATGCTTTAGTGCGTGTGCTCCATGTTTGGGAACATTACCTTAGACCTCATGAGTTTGTCATCCATACCGATCATGAAACGCTTAAGTACCTCAAAGGTCAAACTAAATTGAACAAGCGTCATGCCAAGTGGAGTGAATTCATTGAATCTTTTCCTTATGTGATCAAGTACATTAAGGGTAAAGAGAATGTAGTTGCCGACGCGCTTTCACGCATATGCATGCTTGTCACCCAACTTGAGTTGAATGTCATTGGTTTTGAGCATATAAAAGACTTGTATGAGCATGATCCATCTTTTGCTTCTCCTTATGCTAAGTGTTTGGACGACACGTCTTGGGAACAATATTACATCAAGGATGGCTATCTTATGAGAGCTAACAAACTTTGCATTCCCGAGTCTTCTCTTCGTTTACTCCTTTTGCAAGAGGCTCATGGAGGCGGACTCATGGGACACTTTGGACGCGACAAGACATTCGCCACGCCTCCAACAACTACTTTTTGCCCAAGATGTTCCGTGACGTACAACGCTTCACCAACCGATGCTATACATGTCGCAAAGCTAAGTCTAAAGCTCAATCTCATGGTCTTTACATGCCTCTTCCTATTCCATATCAACCATGGGAAGACATTAGCATGGATTTTGTACTTGGTTTGCCTAGGACTCAAAATGGCAAGGATTCCGTGTTTGTTGTTGTGGATAGATTTTCTAAGATGGCACATTTCATTCCTTGCAACAAGATAGACGATGCTTCACATGTTGCAAATCTCTTTTGTAGGGAAATCTTGCGACTCCATGGAGTACCAAAGACAATCGTCTCCGATCGTGACGTCAAGTTTTTGAGTTACTTTTGGAAGACCCTATGCGCTAAGCTCGGAATCAAGCTATTGTTCTCCTCGGCATACCATCCGCAAACCGACGGCCAAACGGAGGTGACGAACCGCACACTATCCACTCTACTTCGTGTCTTGATCAAAAAGAACATCAAGGAGTGGGAAACATGTCTACCCATCGCCGAGTACGCCTACAATCGTGCAAGACATTCAACTACCGGCAAGTCCCCCTTCGAGGTCGTCTACGGTTTCAACCCGTTGTCCCCATTGGACATTCTACCACTCCCTCTCCAAGAGCGCACCAACATGGATGCAAGTGAACGAGCAAGCTACATCAAGAAGATGCACGAAGATACAAGGCACACAATTGAGCGCCAAGTACAACGCCAAGCAAACAAGCTCAACGCCAACAAGCAACCCATCGTCTTCAACATTGGCGATCAAGTGTGGCTACACCTTCGCAAGGACCGCTTCCCCAAAGAACGCAAGTCCAAACTTCTTCCCCGAGCCGATGGCCCTTTCAAAGTGCTCGCACGCTACAACGACAACGCTTACAAAATCGACATACCTCGCGACAAGTACAACATGAGCGACATCTTCAACGTCAAGGACCTTGCACCTATCCATGGAGATGAAGTTTTTGATCCGAGGTCGGATCTCTCCCAAGGGGAGATGATGCGGAGCAGCCCTCACTCATCCCCACGGACGTGCCTACATCTCCCTCAACACCACCGGGACCCATGACAAGAGCCCGAGCTAAGGCTATTGAAGATAAGGTGAACTCGCTCCTATCCGAACTTCTTATTTGTACCCGTGAGACATGGCTACTACCTCATTCAGAAACTCTGTGCGTGATCAGATACATGGAGGCGAACCAAGGATCTACTACTTGCAAGAGACAAGACGGCGAGAACCCCAAGTATGTCGAAGAGGAAGAAGGGATGCAGCTGAAGCTACAGGACACGGACGTCCGACCCCCTCCGGACGTCCGACGATTCCCAGGCCACGGACGTCCGACGCCCTCCGGACGTCCGGAACTTCGTCACCCGAATCAAACCTACGGACGACCGGAGCTGACCGGACGTCCGGACGACCATCACCCGAGCGGATCTACGGACGATCGACAGCCTCCGGACGTCCGGACCCTCTCAAGCCCGGACGACCGCCCGCCACGGACGACCGACACACCTACTGGCAGAGAAGAATAGACGGACGTCCGAACGCGTCCGGACGATCGAACCCTCCGAAGCCTCCGGACGTCTGAGCGCCTTCCGGACGTCCGACGCTGATGCGGGCTGAAGCCCATGTACCCTTCGTTTTGACTTCCATTTGCACTAAGACTATAAATAGGACCCTTCCATCTCCTAGTTAGGGTTAGCTTTGGATTTGCTCATATTTGGTGTGAGAGCCTTTGCTCATCCACTTGGCTACTTCTCCTTGAGATCAGGACCTCTACGGAGAAGATCCCCAAGCGGATTCAAGACCCCCTCCTAGGGTGGACCCCTCAAGACCTCCTCTCGGAGAAGAACGGCTACCCTTGTATCCTACCCTTTGTTGTCCTTGAATCTTGTGCCACTCTATGTGTTTGATAATCTAGCACTTGTGTGATCGTTTTCTTGTTGGTTGAGTGACCTCTCTCTCGTTCTCCCCGTGTTTTCCCTCGTGTTCTTCCGCTCGTTCTTCGTGTTCCTCGTAGGGATTCTCTCCAAGCGTGAAAGATCGTCAACCTAGGGTTCTGCCCTATATCACATGGTGATGACTGTAGGATGCTCCGCATCAATAACACATAAGAAGGATTAAAGTCGCCGGCTATGTTCGGAGGGGTGGCGTTGCCCTTCTTGGCATTGCCACCCTTTGCATGGTTATTCTTCTTCTTGGAAGCACCCTCTCCCTCCCTCACAACAGTTTGCTTGAGAGGAGGAGGTTGCTTGGTCTTGTCATTCTTCTTCTTGTTCTTGGGCTTGGTGCGAACCCAATCCCTCCTTAGTTACAACTTCCTTTTGATTACTCAAAAGGTCGTTAAGGTTCTTCTCACCTTGTATGCATGTGACAAGGCCTTTTTCAAGTTGCTCCTTCAACTTAGCATTCTCCTCAACAAGATGCACATGCTCACAACAAGGGTTAGTAGCATTTGCATTATCAATCAATACCATATGAGGAAAGATGGCTTTCTCCTTGGTTAGCTTCACTTGGAGTTGATCATGAGACTCTTTGAGACTAGCATGAGCACCCTTCAAGACTTTGTGAGCCTTGTCGAGAATGTCAAACTCCTCGTTGAGTCTAGCAAGATCAACTCCAAGCTTTGCCTTCTCGGAGCTTAACACACGAGACACAACAAGAGCATGATCAAGATCTTTCTTTAATTTAGCATGATCATCGTTGTATGACTCCTCAAGAGCCAAACGAAGACCACGCTCTTCCTCAAGAGCATTGGAAAGATCTGAAATCTCATCGGCATAGTCACAACTATGCCCTTCCATCTTAGAGATGGTTTCTTCATGAGCCTCGATCATGTCGTTGGCTTCACCAAGTTGTTCCAAGAGAGCAACGAAGTGCTTCTTGGATTTGCCCTTGAGTTTACCCATAAAGGTCTCAAACTCATTCTCCTCCACATTAGTCCCCTCATGTTCATTAATGCAATCCATCAAAGAAGAATGATTGATGATGGTAGTTTTGATGTTGGGGGTTACCTTGTTGGTGGCTTTAGCCATGAGGCACTTGGCGGTGATGCTTTCATTAGGTGAGTCGAAGAGAGACACCCGAGGAGTCGTTGCAATGGCAACGGAGGCCATGGCAACCGACTCACCATCTTCATCATTATCAAACCACCAAAGCTTTGTGAGGAGCCTTCTTGGTGAAGTTGCTCTTGTTGGGGAAAGACTTGGCCTTGTCCTTACGGATGAGCTTGCCACCATTGTCTTCCCTCTTCTCGTATGGGCACTCCGCAACAAAGTGACTCACATTGCCACAATTGAAGCAAGTCCTCACTCGTTGCTTGTCCTTTGCGCCACTTGAGTTGCTCTTGTTAAAGTTGGGCCTTGAGTTCTTCTTGCTCCAAAATTGCCTTGAAGCAAGGGCCATGTGTTCATGATAGTCATACTTCGTATCTTCGAGGTTGCTCTCTTCTTCTTCCTCCTCTCCTTCTTCTTCAACACAAACCTTGGCCTTCAAAGCGAGGTTGGGCTTCTTTGCTCTTTGGGAGCGAAGCACTGCATTGTCGGCGGTCTTGTCCAATATGCTCATAGCCACAAACTCATCCAACACATCACTTGAGGACAGGGTGTGGAAGTCCCGCCTTTGACGGATGACGGAGGACATGGCTTTGTGGTAGGGCATCATTGCCTTGAGGAATTTGCGCTTGATCCAGTTGTCATCCATGTCCTTACTTCCATGATCCCGGAGGGAGACCGCGAGCTTGGTAACTCTCCGATAGAGCTCACGAGGTTCTTCATCTTCTTTCATTGCAAACTCATCTGCTTCATCTTGCACCACTTCATAGTTGGAACGTTGAATGCTTGCGCTTCCCCGACAAAGGGAAACCACCTTGTGCCAAGCATCTTTGGCAAGGGAGTAGGGCCGGAGATGAGGGAGGTCTTCGGGAAGGATTGCTTCTTGGATGATGAAGAGAGCATTCTCATTGAATTGATGGCCCACGACTTCTCTAGGAGAGAAGTTGCTCGGCTCATGCGGATAGAAACCTTCTTCAATGATTCTCCAAAGGTTAGTGTTCACATGATTTACATGACGCTTAAAACGATAAACCCAAGAATCAAAATCCTCCTTTTTATCAATCTTAGGAGGTGGACCAGCATGATTCAAATGAGTAGAAGGAATCGGTCCACCATAAATGGGAGGAGGTTGCACATGGGCGAAGATGCCGGTGCCATTCTTACCACTAGACGATGGGGCTTTCTCACTAGTAGCTTTCCCCTTATCGGAGTTAGCATCCGTCCCCGTGTTGGCGGGATCACCCACTTTCACGGGTGCGGTGGAAAGTTTAAGCCCTTCTAGGAATTCCTTAAACATGTCCTTGACCTCGGTCGTCATGGAGGTTTTCAATGTGTCCAACGCCACATTGAATTCCTCACGACAGATCGAGTTACCCCCATCTCCCGTAGATGATATCGGATTCGCACCGGAGTGCTCTCCCACATCATCTACGACGTCAACCATACTCTTCGGACGGTAAAGTCCTTAAAAAGAGACGAGGCTCTGATACCAATTGAAAGGATCGATATAGTTGACTAGAGGGGGGGGGTGAATAGGCAACTAACAATTTTTAGCTTTTCGTGACCAAATTAAACTTTGCAACAAAGTAAGTTGTCTAGATATGCAACTAGGTGGATAACCTATATGATGTAATAAACACATGCACACGAGCAAGCAAAGATAGAAACACAAATAAGCTTGCACAAGTAAAGGGATAGGATAACCAAGAGAGGAGCCGGTGGAGACGAGGATGTGTTACCGAAATTCCTTCCTTTTGAAGGGAAGTATGATGAGGACATGGCTACCACAGTTACACCCATATCCCCTGCTGTTTTACATCTTGGAACAATTGCTAGAGCTCGCATACGCCAATTAAATTATCAGGTACTTTTGTTTCTTGGTAATCTTTCTAGTGTTCATGAGAATATGATGCTGCCTAACTTAGATACATTTGTGTTGCTTGCAATTGAAGGGCCTAGAACGGACAAGAAGGATGAACATTGGAGCATCATCAAGCACGGAGATGAAGGTGCGTGCGAAGAGAACAAGAACCGAGGTTCAAGTGGAGATTTCCGGACTTTGAAGCCACCATGATGACATACAAGACGATGGACGAAATATACAAGATGGCCTTTCATAAATTTCGTCCATAGCTTATTATTGGTGTTGCGCCACCTTATTTTGGGCCAGGCCCATGTAATATATCTTTAGAGTCCAAATTGTAGGGAAAACGACTTAGGAGGTGATTTAGTCCCACCTTGCCAAGGGTGGACAAAATCCCCTCTCTTTTCCCTATAAATATAGCCCTTAAGGCATCGTTTAGACTTGGGTTTTATTTAGTTAAAAGTTAGCCATCGTTGCAACTTCGTGTACTTCGTTTGTGTCCAACGACCAGACCAAGACCGCTTATGAAACCCCACTTTCATCTATACTTCATATATACTCGCAATATTCAGATTGCTTTATCATATTCTTGCTTGTTCTTCGATTGCTTGCAGGAATAGACCTTCGTGGTCAGGCTGATCGTGCTTCCAGCATCGTCAGTAACCTCTCGGAGTTGGTTTAGCGATTGCTAAGGCGCAACATCGTACATGTTTGTAGTCGGATCGTCAAAGTCTACTCCGCCAAATCGATAGTTATCATCTCATCGAAAGATCGGGACCCTCGCCTCTATCAAGTGGTATCAGTTTTCAGGTTGCTCGGTGAGATTTTACAGTTTTTCATAGTTTAGATCGCATCTGTCATTCATACCTACAGTCCACGAAAAGCCAAAAAAATGTAGATTAGTTCATCCGTGTACCAAACAGTTTGAGCCTTTTCGCTATTATCACTTAGTTTTTGCATTGTTGAATTTTCGATTGCATCGTGTGTCGAGTTGCTGGTTTTTAGTGTATAGACTTTTAGAGTTTCGGGTTCTAGTCACGTTTTGTTCACGCTGTCTCCACAACCACCATCATCCACTTCCTTGTCATCATCCGCTGCCACTTATTTTGTTCATCGCCACCACCACCACCACCATCCATCCATTATCATTGTTCGTCGCCGTCTTGGAGCATTATTTGTCTCGTGGAGAGAAAAAGTTGAGGAAAGATCCTACAAGAAAAAGAGAGCAGATTCGTTTTGCAAGTAGGAACGGAAGCCAAAAAAAAAGGTTAGGTGCACACATCCATCGCTGGTTGCAATCTCTCACGGTTCCTTTAAAAAAAATTTGGAAGAAGCTAGAGAAAGCTCGGATCAGTTGGAAAGGAAAGAGACCGAATCAGTTAGAAAAAAAACGAGGAACAGATCGGTTGGGATTGCGACGTGATTCCCTCCCACGTTGGTTGGGTTATTTGGAAAGTACTAGTCAGCCACGTTGGATTTTGGGAAAGAAAAAAAAAGTGGATCGGCCAGATTGAAAAGAAAGGAGAAAAAAAAAACTGCACTTTGGTCTCTCCACGCGAAGAGAGAAGGAAAGTGTGGATTGGTTTGTTTATTTGGCAAGGCTCCTCTCTTTTTTTTTCTAGTTTTGAAGATTGTGCTTTAAAAAAAAGGTTGCCTTGTAACTTTTGAGCCGGAAAAGGGGAGAGGAGCACGTTCAGATCTGTTGCCACGTACTACAAGGAAAGTAAATTTGCTTATTTGGAAGGTTTGGATCTATTTCCTTTTGGACTGGTAGTTTGTTTGGAAAGAGAGAACAAGGAGGAGATAAAGGATTTCGCCCCATCTTTGGAAAGTGACCAGCGCAAAAGAAAAAATCTGCTGATATTTTGGAATGTTAGTTTCGTCCAAATAAAAGGAAACGAAAAAACAAGAGCCGAGTACTACTTCGAAAGATTCCTCATCGTTGAAGGAAAGTGAGAGATTAAAAAAAAAGGAAACTGCCAATCGGTTTGGTTTGTGGCTGATTTTGTGTCCTAGTGTGGCACGTTTGATTTGTTTTTAAGGAGGAGTTTCCTTACGGGAGTATTGAAGATCGCAGCAAAAAAAAACGGGGGGCCAAATCCGTGGAGATTTAAAAGGAAAATCTGATTTGCCTTGCTCGTTTTGTGGAAGAAAAAAAGGGAGAATTTAAAGAGTACGATTCTTGCCTTGTTTGGATTGTTTTCTTTGGAATACGTGAGCGTACAACTACCAATTTCGTTTTGACTATTCTGGTGTGCCAAAAAAAAAAGAGGGGCATTTCCTTGTGGAGCCGCGTGACTAGTACTTGTGCCTCCTAAAAAAAAAGACCAAGCGTTTGACTTCGTTCGGAAAACAACAACGCACAAGTTTTATGGGCTGCCTCATTGGTCTTTGTGTCACACACATTTTTGATTACTGAATCTAGAGTGCTTTTGGAGAGAGAAATTTTTTTTGGTCGTTTGCTTTGGAGCGCATCATACTATTTGAATGCGATTTATCTCACTTCATTATTCTCCTCCGTCGCGGTGTGAATTTTCATCTGTGTCTTAGGCTAGCGTCTCTAGTACAGTCTAGCCTAGGACCAGCACTCGACCACTTTGAACGAATTTTCAGCTTGCATTAATTAATGTGGTTGTAGCATTTTCCCACATATATAAAGCCAACCCAGCTCCACATATTTCTACATCGTGCATACATCGCTCACCGGCAATCACTTTACCCAACTCTTGAGTTATTTGACACCGCTGGTTGCTGGTCACCACCGCTGCATGGTAAGAATTTGTAAGACTTTGATTTGCTATCTTGTGACCGCTTTACCACCACATCCCAAAGTAGTTCATAGGAACATTATTCTTGGATTTTGTTTCTTGTTTCTACTAATCATGGTAGGTTCAGTCAGTTGGGCTTCATCGATCGTGGGAGACGTGTCATCACCTCGGAAAATGCAACCACCATCACAAGAGTTACAAAGACATCATAATGCACACAAACAGGTTCTTGTTTCCATGCCACCTTTTCATGGTCGTTTTAAGCCTGATTTATATATTGAATGGGAGTTTGAAATAAATGCTATATTTGCTTCCCATAATTTTTCTGAGCATGAAAAAGTTAAGGTCGCGGTTGGTACTTTCACTGGTTATGCTTTAGTTTGGTGGAGCGAATATTGTAGGTTACACCCTGATTATATACCTATTACTTGGCATGATTTAAAACTTGTCATGAGAGATAGATTCGTCGATGTTTATTATACTCGTGGCATGCTTAAAAAACTACAATATTTAAAACAAGGTAGCAACACTGTAACAAAATATTATGATGATTTACAAACTACCTTGTTGCACTCCTTTTTAGACGAAACTGAAGATGATTTTATGGATAGATTTTGGGGCGGATTAAACCATGATATTCAGGAGATACTAATTCATGAAGAGTGTTATCCTATGGACCGTGTGTTTCGTCTTGCTTGCAAAGCCGAACAGGAAATACAACGACGTGTTGCCCACAAGGAGAACAAGCGCGAGGAGCACATTCCAAGCGATGATACGGTTGTTCCTTCCACTGCTAGGCGTACTATGACAACCACATCCATTTGTGTGAGGACTACATCACCTCCACCATGTGACACATCACCTTTGAGAGTGCCTACATCATCTGAGTCGATCGTAATAGGTAATGACAAAGGTACCGATCTTCCACCTCCACATGTGTATGATGCTTGCCTTGTCAATTTAAATGCACCATGGAATGAGCTACCCACTACTTTGATCACACCAGTTATTTTAGAGGATTATGTTGATGATTTGACTTTGCCATGTGATCAAACAATTTTGAGTGAACCCATTGAATTAAATATTGATGCAAAAGAATCATGTGAATCAGGGAATAAATCATATTTGGATCAAATATGTTTGAAAATAATTGTGCCAATGTTTAATCATTTTGATATGACCTCTAATCTTGGTGATGGTTCATCAATGTTGGGATGGTTTAATGATAAGGATTGTCAATCTTTTGATATGAATAAGAGCTTCACTTATATGTGCAAACTGACTTGCAATATTTTCATGCCTTTGACTTCTTGTGATAATATATTGGCTTTATATTTCACGACTTTTGAAGGGTGCTCTTGTATAACCATGTCACATGTACCCCAACTGAGATCAGTAAAAATGGATGACATATACATATACAACATGTACACCTTGTCTCTTTTGTTGGCCACATTTCAGACTAAGCACCGCCGAGGACGGCTTTGTTTTCAAGAAGGGGAGGATGATGAGGACATGGCTACCACAGTTACACCCATATCCCCTGCTGTTTTACATCTTGGAACAATTGCTAGAGCTCGCATACGCCAATTAAATTATCAGGTACTTTTGTTTCTTGGTAATCTTTCTAGTGTTCATGAGAATATGATGCTGCCTAACTTAGATACATTTGTGTTGCTTGCAATTGAAGGGCCTAGAACGGACAAGAAGGATGAACATTGGAGCATCATCAAGCACGAAGATGAAGGTGCGTGCGAAGAGAACAAGAACCGAGGTTCAAGTGGAGATTTCCGGACTTTGAAGCCACCATGATGACATACAAGACGATGGACGAAATATACAAGATGGCCTTTCATAAATTTCGTCCATAGCTTATTATTGGTGTTGCGCCACCTTATTTTGGGCCAGGCCCATGTAATATATCTTTAGAGTCCAAATTGTAGGGAAAACGACTTAGGAGGTGTTTTAGTCCCACCTTGCCAAGGGTGGACAAAATCCCCTCTCTTTTCCCTATAAATATAGCCCTTAAGGCATCGTTTAGACTTGGGTTTTATTTAGTTAAAAGTTAGCCATCGTTGCAACTTCGTGTACTTCGTTTGTGTCCAGCGACCAGACCAAGACCGCTTATGAAACCCCACTTTCATCTATACTTCATATATTGATGAGGACATGATTACCTTGGATACGACCAAAAATATTGCATACATGTATATTTGTGAGGTGATTTCTAATGCAAACTATACAATAATTTATTTATGTCATCCAAGACAAAAATACTTCACAAACTTTTGTGCCATGTCTAATTGCAGGTGTATGGGACATTTGTACAATCCACATATGAAGATAAGGGAGAAAGAGATGTTTACCTGCTGTTCAAAAAGTTCTCTCACGTCACTTTTGGCCCAAGAGAAGATAGAGTCCAAGTCTCTCACGTTCTGGACTCAGATTCGGACTGCACAGACATACCTGACTCAAAACGTCTATAACTTTTTCATACGGACTCCAAATTGGTTGATTCTTTTTTTGTTGGAAAATAGTTTTCGTGCATTTTCCAACCCAATTGGAATCACCTTAAAATCAGTCCGGAGCGTTGAGTTATAGACGAAATAATCTGACGCTGCAGCAGAATCCGAGTCAAACTACAAGTCCAAAGGTGTTACGTCACCTCCGCTTGGGCCCATTGGCCTTGTACGACCTAGGGTTAGTTTTAGGCTGCCTTGGGACGTCCTCCCACCTCCTTGGCCGCCACCCCTTGCTCCTATATAAGTAGATCCATCTAGTAGCTTTTTCCTTGGGATTTGTTTAGTTAAAAGTTAGCCATTGCAACTTCGTGTACTTCGTTTGTGTCCAACGACCAGACCAAGACCGCTTACGGATCCCCACCATTATCAATACTTCATATATATTCGCAATATTCATATTGCTTTATCATATTCTTGCTCGTTCTTCGATTGCTTGCAGGAATAGACCTTCGTGGTCAGGTTGATCGTGCTCCAGCGTGGTCAATAACCTCTCGGAGGTGGTTTAGCGATTGCTAAGGCGCAACGTCGAGCACGTTTGTAGTCGGATCGTCAAAGTCGACTCCACCAAATCAATAGTTATCATCTCATCGAAAGATCGGGACACCCTCGCCTCTATCAAGTGGTATCAGTTTTCAGGTTGCTCGGTGAGAATTTCCAATTATCCCTAGATTAGATTTATTTTCTTACCTATTGTCCGAGAAAAAGCCACAAAAAAAAGTTAGATCTATTCATCCTTTGTCCAAGCCAGTCTGAGCCTTTGCAGTTTTCTTTTCATTGTTTGCATTATTGAATTATCGGTTGCATCATCGTGTCGAGTTGCTGGTCTTAGTGTCTAGTTCGTTTAGAGTTTCGAGTTCTGTTCACATTGGTCACGCCGCCGCTGCATCGTTATCCCTTCCGTTGATCACCATCCATCCATCAATTTCCACCACGTGCTACCCACCGTTCATTGTCATAACCATAGTTGAGATCGTTCACATCTTCACTTGATCCAAACTGCATCTTATCTAGTTTGTTTGGAAAGAGGGAGAGAGAAAAAAAGAGAGAAAAAAAAAGAAAAAGAAAAATAAGTGTGAGAAAAAAAGAGAGAAAGAAAAAGAAAAAATAAGCGTGAGAAAAAAAAAGAGAGGAAAAAAACCGGATCTATCTAGAATCAATCTCGTACCTGAATTCGGATTGGAATTTGTTTTGCGCACTGTTCAGTAAAACAGGTGTATCTTCCTCATACGAAGTCCGTTTTGACTCCGTGAGTACTCAAATTAAAGCTAGAGACGAGCCGCATCTAAATAGTTGCAGAAGCTAGTTCAATATTTGACACCTCAAAATCGGCTTCTAAAAGGTGTTTTGCCCTCTGAAGTTCGTGAACACAGCTTGTTCCAATTTTTCAGGCCAGTTTTAGAATTCTTTGACTCCTCATATCAACTCGAATTGAGTGATTCTTTTGCATTGGAAAGCTTGAGTTAGTAGCATTCTTTGAAAGAATTTATCAGAAAATTGGCTCAAACTTTTCAAGAGGAAAGTTGGAGAGGGAGTTGTTGTATGTCCTGCTTGGCAGTTGTTTTTCATCATTATCTTCACTGCCGTTGTGATCTTCACTTATATCTTGCTGTCAAGAGCTACTTAGTATCCTTCATTGATGCTAGTTGTGCTATGCCGTGACCTCATTAGTGTTCTAGGCTCGCGCCTCTAGTCCGGTCTAGCCTAGGACCAGCACAGTACCGTCGTTGAGAGTTTATTCAACATTGCATCTTTGAATTGATTATTGCTAATCTTTTGCTACCATATATAGCCAACCCAGCTCCACATATTTCTACACCGTGTATATCGACGCTCCCTGGCAATCGCTTTACTCAATATTCGAGTTACTTGACACCGCTGGTTGCCGATCACCGCCTGCTGCATGGTAAGAACTTGTAAGACATTGATATTTGCTTTCTTGTGAGCGTTTTACCACCACATCCTAGTAGTTATAGGAACATTATTTTTGGATTTTGTTTCTTGTTCTACTAATCATGACAGGATCCAGAGTCAATTCATGGGCTTTGTCGATCGCGGAGACATGCCACCACCTATGCAAATACCACAACCGTCACGAGAGGTGCACAAACATCCAAATGCACATGATCAGGTTCATGTTTCTATACCACCATTTAATGGCCGTTTTAGACCTCCTTTATATATTGAATGGGAGTTAGACATAAATAATATATTTGCTTCGCATAATTTTGATGAACGTAAAAAAGTTATGGTTGCGGTTGGTTCTTTCACTGGTTTTGCTCTAGTTTGGTGGAGTGAATATTGTCGGTTACACCCTGATTATGTACCTAATACTTGGGATGATTTAAAACATGTCATGAGAGATAGATTAAATCGATGCTTATTATACTCGTGGCATGATTAAAAACTGGAACATTTAAAACAAGGTAGTGACACCGTAATAAAATATTATGATGATTTGCAAACTACCTTGTTGCACTCATTTTTAGAAGAAAGTGAAGAAGATTTTATGGATAGATTTTGGGAGGATTAAACCATAATATTCAGGAGATACTAATTCATGAAGAGTGTTATCCTATGGACCATTTGTTTCGTCTTGCTTGCAAAGCTGAACAGGAAATAAAACGACGTGTTGCCCACAAGGAGAACAAGCGCACGGTGCACATTCCAACTGTTGATACAGATGTTTATTCAACTACTAGGCGTACTATGACAACCACATCCGTTGTTGCGAGGACTACATCATCTCCACCATGTGACACATCACCATCGAGAGTGCCTGCATCATCTGAGTTGACTATAAGAGGTAATGACAAAGGTACAGATTTTCCACTTTTACATGAGAATGATGCATGCCTAGTTAACTTGAATACATCATGTGTTGAGCTACCCACTACTTTGATCACACCACCTATTTTAGAGGATTATATTGATAATTTGACTTTGCCATGTGATCAAACAACTGAAATACCAACAATTTTGAGAGCACCCATTGAATTAACTATTGATGCAAAAGAATCAATGTTTAATCATTTTGATCGACCTCTAATCTTGGTGATGATTCTGTGTCGAATGACTCATTGCATGTTTGCTTATCTAAGCATGTTGTAGCATGTAAATTTGATTCAAATAAGGTTTATTCACCAATGTTGGGATGGTTTAATGATGAACATTGTCAATCTCTTGAAATAAATAAGAGCTTCACTTATATGTGCAAACTGAGTTGCAGTATTTTCAAGCCTTCTAGTTCTTGTGCTAATTTGTTGGCTTTAGATTTTATGAACTATGCAAGTTACTCATCTATTCATGTGTCATATATGCAAAAATCAAGGGAAGTAAAAATGGATGACGTATACATATACAACATGTACACCTTGTCTCTTTTGTTAGCCACATTTCAGATTAAGCAACGCCGAGGACGGCTTTGTTTTCAAAAAGGGGAGGATGATGAGGACATGATTACCTTGGATACGACCAAAAATATTGCATACATGTATATTTGTGAGGTGATTTCTAATGCAAACTATGCAATAATTTATTTATGTCATCCAAGACAAAAATACTTCACAAACTTTTGTGCCATGTCTAATTGCAGGTGTATGGGACATTTGTACAATCCACATATGAAGATAAGGGAGAAAGAGATGTTTACCTGCTGTTCAAAAAGTTCTCTCACGTCACTTTTGGCCCAAGAGAAGATAGAGTCCAAGTCTCTCACGTTCTGCACTCAGATTCGGACTGCACAGACATACCTGACTCAAAACGTCTATAACTTTTTCATACGGACTCCAAATTGGTTGATTCTTTTTTTGTTGGAAAATAGATTTCGTGCATTTTCCAACCCAATTGGAATCACCTTAAAATCAGTCCGGAGCGTTGAGTTATAGACGAAACAATCTGACGCTGCAGCAGAATCCGAGTCAAACTACAAGTCCAAAGGTGTTACGTCACCTCCGCTTGGGCCCATTGGCCTTGTATGACCTAAGGTTAGTTTTAGGCTGCCTTGGGACGTCCTCCCACCTCCTTGGCCGCCACCCCTTGCTCCTATATAAGTAGATCCATCTAGTAGCTTTTTCCTTGGGATTTGTTTAGTTAAAAGTTAGCCATTGCAACTTCGTGTACTTCGTTTGTGTCCAACGACCAGACCAAGACCGCTTACGGATCCCCACCATTATCAATACTTCATATATATTCGCAATATTCATATTGCTTTATCATATTCTTGCTCGTTCTTCGATTGCTTGCAGGAATAGACCTTCGTGGTCAGGTTGATCGTGCTCCAGCGTGGTCAATAACCTCTCGGAGTTGGTTTAGCGATTGCTAAGGCGCAACGTCGAGCACGTTTGTAGTCGGATCGTCAAAGTCGACTCCACCAAATCGATAGTTATCATCTCATCGAAAGATCGGGACACCCTCGCCTCTATCATATATACTCGCAATATTCAGATTGCTTTATCATATTCTTGCTTGTTCTTCGATTGCTTGCAGGAATAGACCTTCGTGGTCAGGCTGATCGTGCTTCCAGCATCGTCAGTAACCTCTCGGAGTTGGTTTAGCGATTGCTAAGGCGCAACATCGTACATGTTTGTAGTCGGATCGTCAAAGTCTACTCCACCAAATCGATAGTTATCATCTCATCGAAAGATCGGGACCCTCGCCTCTATCAAAGTACGTCTCCGTTAGAGCGGTGTGGAGGCACAATGCTCCCTAAGAAGCCACTAGGGCCACCGTATTCTCCTCACGCCCTCACATAATGCGAGATGCCGTGATTCCACTATTGGTGCCCTAGAAGGCGGCAACCGAACCTTTACAAACAAGGTTGGGGCAATCTCCACAACTTAATTGGAGGCTCCCAACGACACCACGAAGCTTCACCACAATGGAATATGGCTCCGCGGTGACCTCAACCGTCTAGGGTGCTCAAACACCCAAGAGTAACAAGATCCGCAAGGGATAAGTGGGGGGAATCAAATGCGGTACTACGGCTCCAGGGGAGCGGTACTACCGTGGCCTCCCGCGGTACTACCGCGCATGACGTGTGGTACTACCGTGTGGGCGCGGATGTAAAAAATTACATCCGCTCCTACTACCGTACCGAAGCAGCACTAGGCCTGGGAGTTGCGGTACTAAGGCTCAGGAGGCGGTACTACCGTGACCCCAGCGGTACTACCGCAGGTGCTTGCGGTACTATCAAGAGGTGCTTGCGGTACTACCGCTCCGAGAGCGATACTACCGCAAGTATAGCGAAGAACCGTCGATTATGCACAACTAGGATAACGGAAAGACGCTCCAAAGTGCAAGGAAAGGTAGGGCATGTGTACGTGTTGATTCCACCCAAACCTTTCCGACGCGGACCTCCTCTTAATAGTACGGCTCTCCTACGACTCAAATCCACCAAAGAGAAACGTAGAACAACGCCTTCTTCAATAGTTTCCGAGGGGCACCGAATCGTCTCACACCTAGAGATGAAGCATCTGAGAAACTCAAGGCACATGATTAGTCCGCAAAAGCATTGTCATCAATCACCAAAAAACCTAAGGGATAAATATGCCCTTACACCACATTTTGAGCTCATTCCTTGGTTGCACAACCCCATTTATCTATCCGTGTGTGTGTTTCCGTGTGCCATTCTTTGCTTGGTCTACTTGTTTCTCTTGTGAATTTGTGAATCTCTTTCAACATTTTTGACTCTTGCTAACATTTTGCATCAAATTTTTGTGCCACTATCCTCACCGAGCTCCACCATAAGCTTTACTTGTGTAGGTGTGAGAAACCAACAAGAATTGGTACCAATTGTGCAATTTCCTTGTTACACATTGAGTGATCATTGATCCATTTTCAACATTGGTCAAGGTACATTTGGTCAAGTTCTTCTCTTTCTCCCACTCATATTTGCTCGAGTCTTGTGATGGATAGGCAAGCATTTCATCTCCGATCTTCAACAACGACGACGGCGTGAAGAACTACATCACCAAAGCGTCAATCTCCGATCTACAACGACAAATGCAAGGCGCACAATCAAGATTGCGAGAGCGCATCGAGAACCTCTCCATCGACATTCATCTCTCCGAAGCAAGGAAAAGGGACTACATCGACAAGAAGCTTTCCGCACATAAAGAGGAGCAAGATGCAAGGATGGAGGAGATTAGAGCCTTGATTAAGTCTTCTTCCCCTTGGTCATCCTCAAGGCGGCGACATTCAAGACACAAGTCTTCGGAGCGCGGAAACGATGCAAGTGCAAATTGTCCTCATCCACATCTACATGGTGACCACCATCACGTTCGTGATCCACATCGTCATGAAGGGCAAGTCACCTCCAAGCATCATGTGCACGACGACGACGAACGACATCTACTATGAGCTCAAGCATGACAACGGCATCATCATCATGAAGATGCTCCACAAGTGCAAGTGCACAAGTCCCAACAAGCCCTACTTCACGCCAAGTCGACGCTTCATGAGCACAAAAGAAGACCGCGAGACGACAACCACCAAGACGGTGCTACGACTACAACAACCACTTCGGCATCTTCGCCAAGTGCTATCAAGGCACCTTCGCCTTTGGACGTACGTCATCTTCGCCTACTTCCCACGAGTACGCCTACTACGACTTCATCAAGTCCAAGGCGACCACCTACGAGCAAGGACGACACTTCCATCTTCGGAAGCCCCCCAAGGAAGATGGCCGAGCATGGGACATTCCCTTCGGTCATGGAGACGAGCTACGAGGTGCCACATCATATGGGCCTCCAACAACAAGACGGCGACAAGAAGGTCGAGCAAGGGCCATCCCCTTCGGCCATGGCGATAGGAGTTGAGCATGGAGACATTTGCACATACACCTCTCCCACACCCACATATGTTGAGATGCCCCATTTGTCATGTGAGGAGAGCCACCACCCCATGAGAGAGATGAGTGACGGATACGGGGCTAACCTGGTGTAGGCCGATCTTTCACGTTTGGAGAGGGATCCCTCGAAGAGCATGAAGAACACGGGGAAGAACGGGGAGAAATCACAAGGGGAAACACTCAAGAACAAGTCCAATCACACATCCTCTAGACAATCAAACACATAAGATACACAAGGTACATGAACAACAAAGGGAAAGATACAAGGTAGCGTTCATCCCAAATCCAAGAGGAGATGAGGTCTTGATGATATCCTAGACGGATCTTCCCACGAGAGGGTCTTGATGATATCCCGCAGGATCTTCTCCTAGATGGAGGTCTTGGCCTCCAATGGAGTAGTGGTCTCTCTCTCTCTCTCTCAAGAGTAGAGATAGGTAGCAGCAAAGCTCACATACAAATGGGCTATCATATTTGCTAACCTTAGAAAGGAGGTGGAGGTGGTCTATTTATAGTCTAAGCCACGAAGGGGTAAGTGGGAGAGGGATACAAGGCCAAAGGCCCACGGCTGCGCACACAGGCGTCGGACGTCCGGTGGGTGTCGGACGTCCGCGGGCTCGGGATGGTCCAGACGCCCGGAAGTCTTCGGACTTCCATAAATATCGCTCTGTCGCCGTGGCACCGGTCGTCTGGTCGGTGTCGGTCGTCCGTGCGCTGGGACTTGTCGGACGTCCGGCGTTTGTCGGTCTTCCGGCCGCTGTAGCTTTCGTCGGTTGGACTTTTGGGAGGGCTGGAGTTCCAGGCGTCGGACGTCCGGTGTCGTCCGGTCGTCCGGTGGCTGTAGATCGTAGCAGCTCTGTTTCTTTCGTCTTCTCTTTCATGCCTCCCTCGCGGATGGTGTAGTCGTTCCTTGGCGCTTGCACTCCTTGATATCCTTGAAGCTCCGACAATACCTATGCATGCACACGGGAGAAGTGTCAAGTAGTACACCATCCTCGAAGGGGTCAAGTGAGCACGTGAAAAGGAGAAGATTCACCTGTATGTATGAGAAGTAGAGGTCGCACGTGTGACTTGCCAAACGGACTCTTGACATGGTGATGATCGTAGGATGCTCCGCATCATCCCCTCCCCCTTGGAAAAGATCCGACCTCGGATCGAAAACCAATTCACCATGGGAAAGAGATGGCGTTGCCGTGTCGAAGCGGTCGATCACCAAGCACTCATCATCTTGAAGCTCGAAATAGGCACTCTCCAATGTCGCACCGTCTTGTGGTTCCTTCAAAAGGAGCAAATAGAACAAACACTTGGAAAAACAAATGTGGTTAGCGTTAGTGCAAAACCAAGCATTCAAGAGGTGATTCACCAAACAAGTGTTGCCATCAAGCATAGCATATGGTTTGACAAAGGATTGTGACATGGCTTGTAAGCATATGAATTGAGCAAAATCAAGGTCATCATGGAAACAAGCATGTAAATGTGAGGTAGAGATGCAAATATGTGTGACAAGAGCATAAGCATCTACCTCAAGGTCATAGCAAACATTCACTAAGCATTCAATGAAAGGTCTATGATAGGCATAAGAATCATTCATAACACCAAATAAAATGAAGTGTCTAAACAATGGGTCAAGTGCAAGACAATCCAAGCATAATGTGCATAGGGTGTAGTGAATATAGTGTCGCACTCAACACAATAGAAAGAGCAATTATTCATCATGTGTGAGGCAATCAAGTGAAGCATGTAGCAATCAATGGGACATGGCATATGTGAAGAAATGGCATTGGTGGAACCAAACATGTGATAGGAGCAAGTAATCCAAGAATTGGATGCAACACACAAGGCATATATATCAAGATGCATGGAATGGTGAAAATGACAAGTCGAAGCAAGATCTCTAACTTGTGTGCAATCAAGTGGTCCAAGATGAACAATAAGTCTCATGGGGCAAGCAATACAAGTAGTATGATCCGCAATATCCATGCTCAAGAAAGATGTCACCTTGAAGGCATGTCCTTGTGCATTCTTCACAATGCCGAAGTGGTGGGGGATGTGGTGTAGAAGTGAGTCGTGGTAGAATGTAAGAGGCTCGCTCTCAAGAGCTCGAATGGTCCACTCACATGAAGTGGAAGTCGACACAAAGTCCAAGTATCCTACACATGCACAAAACAAAACAAAGAACGTATGCGCATGGTAGATAAACACATCATCCATCATGATGGTTCTCATCTTTTGCACATAACCATTAGAAGCACAAGTGCATGAATAATACGATGCAACAATGGCAATATTCATAGCACTAGGTATATGGTGCAAAGAAGTAAGACAAGCATGCTTCACAAGTAATATGTCAAAATCTCCAATCATATGTGAGAATGCTATGGGGGCAATCTCATTATCAAGGCTAAAAGCATTGTTGCGCTCGATACATGGAAAATCATCTAGCATGAGAGAGGCAACACATAGAGATATATGACAAGAAGCAACAACAATCATGTGCAAAGCATGTAGATGGTTGTCATCAACCGCATGAAATGAGCAAGTATGAATCATGGTTGATGCAACACAAGCAAGCATATCAATCATGTAGTGCAAACTAGTGGAGCGAAGATGCAACACACTAGAGGAAATCATGGCAATCATGTCATGTGAGCAAATACTAGGCATAGACAATGCACATGACATATCGCAAGCACGAACACAAAGCAAGATGAAAGTATCATCATATGAATGGGTCATGAATAGAACATGGCAATAACAAGTGATATCTCCACCAAGCTTGCAAATACACATACAAGTACTAGAATCAATCATCATGTGTAATGCAAAGCATGGGTCACAAATGCATGGCAAAGGCATAGGAATGGGCATATCATGCAAAGTGAACATGGCAATATGGGAAAAGGATATATAATGGAGAAAACCCATAGCCAAGTGAGGGCCATGTAGAAGAAATGCGTGAAGTCTTTGCGCGAAGAGAGCGGTGGGAAAGGCAATCCATGGGATCCCAAATCATCGTTGCTCTCTAGAGCTCGTTTTGTCTACTCGTGGTATTGCGAGATCGACAAGTATTCATGGGTACCTACACAAAAGAGACACAAACCAAAGAAATTGTGCGCGTGGTAAATGTTGACGAGGACATCAATACCATTGTTACACCCACAGCCCCTACTGCTACATATACTGGACCAATTACTAGAGCTCGCGCACGCCAATTAAATTATCAGGTACTTTCGTTTCTTGGTAATGATTCTAATGTTCATGAGAATATGATGCTGCCTAAATTGGATACATTTGTTTTGCTTACAAATGAAGGCCCTAGCTTGGAGAAGGATGGACATTGGAGCAAGAACAAGCATGGAGATAATGCCATGCATAAGGGGAACAAACGGAGTTACAAGTGATGATTTCAGGACTTTGAAGCCACCATAATGGGTGCATGAAGCCTTGGACGAAATATACAAGATGCTACTTCATAAATGTCGCCCCGAGGCTATTCTAGGTGCTCGTCACCTTATTAGTGGGCCAGGCCCTTGTAATTTCGAAATACACAAGTATAGGCTAGTTTTAGAGTCCGTATGTGTGGGGAAACAAGAGATAGGGTTGATTTGGACCCCTCCACCAAGGGCCACGAAATTCCCCTCTTCCTCCATATATACAGCCCTTAGGGCACCGTTTAGACCTTGGTTTTGTTTAGATTAAAAGTTCGCCATAGCTTCAACCCGCATGCCGTTTGTGTTCAACGACTGGACAAAGGCGTCACAGAACCCCACCTTGATCAATAAAGCTTTCATCTTATATTCGCAGTATCCAGATTGCAATCTCAGTTTCTTGCTTGTTCTTCGTTTGCTCGCAGGAAACAGACCCTCGTGGTCAGGTTGATCGTGCTCCGGCGTGGTCAATAACCTCTCAGAGTTGGTTTAGCGATTGCTAAGGCGCGATGATGCGGAGCATCCTACGGTCATCACCATGTCAAGAGTTCGTTTGGCAAGTGACACGTGCAACCTCTACTTCTCATACATAAAGGTGAATCTTCTCCTTTACACGTGTTCACTTGACCCCTTCGAGGATGGTATACTACTTGACACTTCTCCCGTGTGCATGCATAAGTATTGTAGGAGCTTCACGGATGTCGAGGAGGAGTGCAAGCGCCAAGGAACGACTACACCGTCCGCGAGGGAAGCATGGAAGAGAAGGAGGAAGAGAACCTGGCGCTCGAGCAGCGGTACTACCGCCCACTCCAAGCGGTACTACCGCTAAGGCCACCCAAGCGGTACTACCGCCCCTCCAAGCGGTACTACCGCTCAAGCGGTACTACCGGCCATGAGCCCGGTACTACCGCCCTGCCTGTGCGCAGCCGCGGGCCTTTGGCCTTGTATCCCTCTCCCACTTACCCCTTCGTGGCTTAGACTATAAATAGACCACCTCCACTTCCTTTCTAGGGTTAGCGTTGATTTAGCTCATTAGATAGAGTGGCTCATCCATACCGGATCTACTCCACGAGAGAGACCGAGGCCCCTCTTGGAGAAGATCCACCTTGATTCAAGACCTCCCTTTGCGGAGAAGACCATCATCAAGACCTCCTCACGGAGAAGAACGGCTACCGTTTGTATCGTCCTTTGTCGACCTTGAATCATGTATCTCCCTTTGTGTTCTTTGATCTAGCATTTGTGTGACCGATTCCTTGTTGGTTGAGTGTTTTCCCTCGTTCCTCCCCGTGATTTCCTCGTGTTCTTCCGCTCGTTCTTCGTGATTCCCCGTAGGATCCGCTCCAACGTGAAAGATCGCCCACGAGGGTTCCGCCCTACATCATCTATGGTATCATGAGCCACGTTGATCACGTTATTGGAGCCCCTACCCCTCTTTTTCTAGCTTGATTTTGTTGATTTCGTCCTAAATCCGAAAATCCCCACCAGAAATAGCCCAAATTTTTTTGTGATTTGTTAGTTTTGATGATGTTTTGTTGATTTTGATCCGTGGATTTGCTTGGTATCAAGTGGATCTAGCATCCCCCCAAGTTTCCCCATCTTTCCTCCACAAAATCCATCAAATTTTGCCCCCGAAATCACCCATTTCAGCCCCAAAATCGCGCAACGATTCGAACAATCGAGAAAATCCCGACACAAGCGGTGCTACCGCCCTCCAAGCGGTACTACCGCTGAGAACCTCTAGCGGTACTACCGCCCCACGAACGGTACTACCGCCAGGCCCCGTTTCAGCCGAAACAGTCGAAAAATCCCGACACGAGCGGTACTACCGCCCTCCCGAGCGGTACTACCGCCCTGGCCAGTTTCAGCCTTCCGACTTTCACCGTTTTGCCCATAACTAATTCATCCGGAGTCCGATTTTGACGTTCTTTAGCTCGTTTTGAAGCTATTGACATCCCCCTTCCCATAAAAATACTACCACCACCATTTGACTCCATAAATTTTTTGAAAATTTGGCAAGTTTGCCTAGGCCTTCCACCATATCATCCGCATAGCCACCACCGACTTCCGCAACCTAACCAATTTTGTTCCCCTTTGCATTTGAGGTTGTTTGAGTTGTGATTCGAGTCTCCTAAGGTGTTTCGGCTACTTAGGGACGATTGCTTCTTCATCAACCACCACCACCACTTCCACATAACCTTGCCCACCATACACTTCAACCACCCCCAACTTAACCCAATAGTTGTTTGAGCTTGTTTGAGTTGTGGCTTGTGTATCCTAAGGTGTTTCGGCTACTTAGGGACGGCAACTTCAACTCCGACACGTATAGCCCATCATTCCACTTCCGCATTGCCAAGTGCAAACCACCACCGCTTTCCGCTACCACCATTTTGACATTTGACGTTTGAGATTTTGAGTTCGCGGTTTTCCGTTTCCTAAGGTGTTCGCTACTTAGGGACGAGTCTCCATCATCTTGGTATCTACATCAAGAACACCGCTACTCATCATCGCCGGACGGTAACCTCCATATCATCTTGGTATCGTGGTATCCCTCCATTGTATATTCCTTGCTATTGCATTGTTAACCCCTAGCCCATTTTTGCGTTACTTGCCTATCGAGACTAGCCATTTGAGTATTGCCGCAACGTTACTTGTGCACATTAGTGATCATACCTTCCATTACATACCATACCATATCATATTGGTATCATATCATCCATTGTGTCTCAAGTTTGTTCCCACATACACACAATTGCTATCTTGGTTTGTGCATTGTGCAAAGTGGCCATAGAGAAAAAAAAGAAATAAAGCTTTTAAGCAAAAGAGAGAAAGAGCAAAGAAGCTTGTAAGCAAGTGCCATAGCATCATACCACATTGCATATAAGATTATCATATCCGATCATCTTGGATCATCTTGAGAGAAACACCGGGAACCATACATACATAGCATACTTGGGATAGAAGTTTATCCATTTTGCATCTTATAGGTTGTGCACAAGTGTCGTATCCGCCATTAGAGCAATCGTGCTAGCGTCTCTCTTGAGTTGTGCAACACGAGCGTTTTTCGTGGATTCCACATTTTGTGCTCATTCCTTGGTTGCACGACCCCATTTATCTATCCGTGTGTGTGTTTCCGTGTGCCATTTCTTTGCTATTGGTCCATTTGTTTCACTTGCGAATTTGTGAATCTCTTTCAACATTATTGACTCTTGCTAACATTTTGCATTAAATTTTTGTGCCACTATCCTCACCGAGCTCCTCCATAAGCTTTACTTGTGTAGGTGTGAGAACCGACAAGGATTGGTACCAATAGTGCTATTTCATTGTCCGCATTTGAGTGAACTTGATTCATTTTCAACATCGGTCAAGGTACATTGGTATAAGTTCTTCTCTTTCTCCCACTCATATTTGCTCGAGTCTTGTGATGGATAGGCAAGGCATTTCATCTCCGGTCTTCGACAACAACGACGGCATGAACAACTACATCACCAAAGCGTCTCTCTTCGATCTACAACGACAAGTGCAAAGCACACAATCAAGATTGCGAGAGCGCATCGAGAACATCTCCATCGACATTCATCACTCCGAAGCAAGGAGAAGGGACTACTTCGACAAGAAGCTTGCCGCACATAAAGAGGAGCAAGATGCAAGGATGGAGGAGATCCGGGCCTTGATCAAGTCTTCTTCCCCATCTTCAAGGCGGCGACGTTCAAGCCACAAGTCTTCGGAGCGCCCAAGCGATGCAAGCACAAATCATCCTCGTCCACATCTACATGGCGACCACCATCACATTCGTGATCAACATCGTCATGAAGGGCAAGTCACCTCCAAGCATCATGTGCACGACGACGACGAACGACTTCTACTACGAGCTCAAGCACGACAACGACATCATCATCATGAAGATGCTCCACAAGCGCAAATGCACGAGTCCCAACAAGCCCTACTTCATGCCAAGTCGAAGCTTCATAAGCACAAGAGAAGACCGCGAGACGACCACCACCAAGACGACGCTACGACTACATCTACCACTTCGGCATCTTCGCCAAGTGTTCTCAAGGCATCTTCGCCTTTGGACGTACGACATCTTCGCCTACTTCCCACGTGTACGCCTACATCGACTTCATCAAGTCCAAGGCGACCACCCACGAGCGAGGCGACACTTCCATCTTGAAGCCCCTCAAGGAAGATGGCGAGCATGGGAAACTCCCTTGGTCAGGAGGCGAGCTATGAGGTGCCACATCATATGGGCTTCCAACACCAAGGCGGTGACAAGGCGGTCGAGCAAGGGCCATCCCTTCGACCACGGCGACGAGCGTGAACCTCTTCAACAACATGAAGGCAGCGCCCACATTGGACTCATACTCCGAGTCAAGCTACGCGACCGCGCATGGAGACATTTGCACCTACACCTCTCCGACACCCACACATGTTGAGCTACCCCATTTGTCATGTGAGGAGAGCCACCACCCCATGAGAGAGATGAGTGACTCCACTATACGTGACATTGAGAGCATTTCCTGTGAGAGGATGAGTGTGACCACCACTAGCCCCACACATGAGAGCATGCCACACATCCTATGTGAGGTTGAGCGCCATTTGAGTGACTCCACCCACCATACGAGTGAGAGCATCCTTGAGGGAGTGAGTGAGCCACAACACTTAGTGAGTGAGGTAGTTGACACGGCATGTGAGGCCACTATGATTCCTAACAAATTAACCTCTACTCCTAGTGTGTTTTCTTCTTTGGTGCTAGGTCTCCTACACGACGACATGCCTATCCTCGATGAGTCCATCCCTCCAATGGGAAAACCGATGGCCATGGTGGACGATGATGCACCCCCCACATGGTTCCATCATGATGAAGATGGCAATGACTTGTTCTTTGACACCTCACCTACAACACATGAGCGATGCTCCAAAGGTAAAATAGGTGATCGTGCTTCTCTTGTCCCACTAGTGGACTCTCTTGACATCGATTGCTCCCATGATGTTGACCAACCTATTACCATGCTTCATGCTGGTGAAACTTCTTCATGCCTTGACTTACCTATTTATGATGAATATGATGATGAGCATGTTGAGTTGCCTAGTTGTGATGCTATGCTTCATAGGATATCTTGTGAAAATTCTATTGGTCACTTCATGTTTGACAATCCATTGAACTTGTCATATGCTATGAGTAGATCTCCCATATTGCATCATTACAATCTCAACATAGTAACTATGCATGCCCCATTAAAATAAATCCCATTTGCACTTATGGCATAGATGACGAGATGATGGTCATAGGCTTTTGCTTCTCTTGTGATGATATTGCCATGCTTCCTTTACATGATTTGCGCAATTCGTCTACTATTCCATGCCATGATCACATTGTTCCAAATATGCATTGTTTTGGATGTTGTCAATATTCTCCATGTGATGTTGCTACTCATGCTCATCAGGAGACCCCCATAGTTTCCTCATACATATTAGGAGATTTTGATTCATCCCATACTTTGCATCATTCACATAATTGCTTGCACCACATGCATTCCATGAATAACAATGCTCTAGATAATTCTCATGATGCATTACACAATTTGAGTCTCCATTATGCTATACATAACAACAAACCTATCATGATGGATGACATGTTTCTATATCACGCATCTCATTTATTTGAGAATTGGATATTTTGTGCTAACCGACACACGCATGTGTGCATCATGATGGATGATGTGTACATATACCATGCACACACAATTTTTCCTTTGTTTTTGTTTTGTGTAGGTACTCATGTATACTCGTCAACTTCTCAATCCCAAGAATTGACGAAACGAGCTCTTGAGAGCAACGATGACTTGGGATCACGTGGACTTTCATTCCCACCATTCCTTTTGCGCAAGGACTATGCGCATCTCTTCTACTTGGCTCTCACGCGGCTATGGGCTATTTACCACTTGCCACCTTATGCTCATTTTGCCGTGTTCACTTTGCATGTTATGCTTGCTCCTATGCCTTTGCCATGCACTTGTGACCCTTGCTTTCATCTACCCATGATTCACCATTATGCTACTCCTATGTGTATTTGCATGCTTGGTGGAGATCCTAGTAGCTATTGTCATGATTTCTTTGTGCCCCATGCTATTGATGCTTGTTGTGTTGGGAGAGTCATGATGATCCATTGCTATTTACATATGGCCTCTCGCCAATACATTGATGATATCTTGCTCATATCTTGCCTTCATGCTTGTGACATGTCATGTGAAGTATTCATGCACACTATTTGCACCCATGACATGATTGCCTTGATTCCTTCTAGTACGTTGCATCTTCGCACTACTAGCTTGCTTCACTTGATTGATATGATTGCTTCCTATGTTGCATCACCCATGTTCCACTATTACTTGCTTTCTTGGGTTGATGACATATATGTTCATGCCTCTCACATGATATATCTTGATCATTGTCTCTTGTGTCCATTAGTTGCCTCTTTCATATGTATTGAGTGCAACCATACTATGCTTATTGATCTTGGAGACTTTCACATATTACTTGTGATGCATGCTTGTTTGATTGAGCCTATTGCATTTGGTTGTTCTTGCATCATATGCCTCCACACTATGACACGCTCCCTTGAACTTTCTTATGATGAGCATGATGCATACACTTGTTGGGTATCTTACCACACGAATGATAGATTTTGCACTTCCGCTAACCTCATTTGTTTTTCCGAGTGTTTGTCATGTTCTTTCATTTTGAAGGATTCACAAAGGCGGTGCCGTTATCGACATATTGGATATGTGAAGACATACATGATGTACGACTCCAACATCTTTGGGAACTTTCTTGAGGTGAACTCCTTCCCTTTAAGCCATCCTCAAATACGCATATTGGATGGGTCATTCTTTCATTGTTGTTTCCTTCTTGTTGTCTACATGATACATCTCGCGAACGGAGGATCGACATTGGAGATTGGCTCTATGGACCTTCACATTGAGGCCTTTCGGACTTATTGGATGCACCTTCGGTTTCCACTCTTGCCACAACATCGAGCATTGGTATACCAACACCTCCATATTTGTTGATTGTGCTCATACTCATGCTCGATGGACATATCATTCTCACCACAAGTTTGCACCCTACGCATGGATTGACTCACATTATGATTGCCTTGTTGCATCTTGTATTCCCATGTCATCCATGCTATATGAGCTTGTTCACTTCCTTAGCAAATTTGTTGTGATCTTTCTTGATGGCATATTCATACATCATGATCATATTGCCCATCATCAATTGCATGATAACATACACATGTTTAGCATCCATTGCCATATTCATGCTATTGATAAACCGTCTCACTATGACATCATTTTGCACCGTGGTTGCATTCATCATATTCACAACACATTTGTGTGCACAATGATTGCATTTCCTCTCATGAATGCTTTGCATCTCATTCTAGATCATCTTGATAACCTTCATGCGCTTTGTCACGACCAATCTTGCCGCACGGACTCATTCTTACATGATGGACACTTTGTGTGCCCTAACCATTGTATTTCCGAGTGTTGCTTGTGTTTGCTCTTTTTGCATGTCTATCACTCCGACGACACCTTGGACTACTTGGATTGCGCCATGTCTTCAACTTCGTCCAACTACAAGTCCGTCTACTACAACCGTTTTCCATGGTGATGAGGATCACGATCCGAGGTCGGATCTTTCCCAAGGGAGGGGAGATGATGCGGAGCATCCTACGGTCATCACCATGTCAAGAGTTCGTTTGGCAAGTGACACGTGCAACCTCTACTTCTCATACATAAAGGTGAATCTTCTCCTTTACACATGTTCACTTGACCCCTTCGAGGATGGTATACTACTTGACACTTCTCCCGTGTGCATGCATAAGTATTGTAGGAGCTTCACGGATGTCGAGGAGGAGTGCAAGCGCCAAGGAACGACTACACCGTCATGAGGGAAGCATGGAAGAGAAGGAGGAAGAGAACCTGGCGCTCGAGCAGCGGTACTACCGCCCACTCCAAGCGGTACGACCGCTAAGGCCACCCAAGCGGTACAACCGCCCCTCCAAGCGGTACTACCGCTCAAGCGGTACTATCGTCCATGAGCCCGGTACTACCGCCCTGCCTGTGCGCAGCCGCGGGCCTTTGGCCTTGTATCCCTCTCCCACTTACCCCTTCGTGGCTTAGACTATAAATAGACCACCTCCACTTCCTTTCTAGGGTTAGCGTTGATTTAGCTCATTAGATAGAGCTTCGCTCATCCATACCGGATCTACTCCACGAGAGAGACCGAGGCCCCTCTTCGGAGAAGATCCACCTTGGATTCAAGACCTCCCTTTGCGGAGAAGACCATCATCAAGACCTCCTCACGGAGAAGAACGGCTACCGTTTGTATCGTCCTTTGTCGACCTTGAATCATGTATCTCCCTTTGTGTTCTTTGATCTAGCATTTGTGTGACCGATTCCTTGTTGGTTGAGTGTTTTCCCTCATTCCTCCCCGTGATTTCCTCGTGTTCTTCCGCTCGTTCTTCGTGATTCCCCCGTAGGATCCGCTCCAACGTGAAAGATCGTCCACGTAGGGTTCCGCCCTACATCACGCGACGTCCTCGCACGTTCGTATTCGGATCGTCAAAGTCGACTTCCTCCCAAGCGAAAACCAACATCTCATCGAAAGACGGGACACCTTTGCCTCTATCAAGTGGTATCAGATTTTCAGTTTGCTCGGTGAGATTTTACAGTTTTTCGTAGATTAGATCGAGTCTGTTCTTCATACCTAAAGTCCACGAAAAAGCCACAAAAAAATTAGGGTTAGTTCATCATATCCGAACCAATCGAGCCTTTGCATAATCTTTTGGGTTTTGCTTTGTTGAATTTGCGGTTGCATCGTCGTGTCAAGTTGCTGGTCTTAGAGTCTAGTCTTTTAGAGTTTGAGTTCGGTCATAAGTTCTCACGCCGCCGCACCATCATCATCGCCTTGCCATCTACCACCATTGCTTATCCGCCACCGCTTTGAATCCGTATCCATATACCACCACCAATCCGTATCCATATACCACCACCAATCTGTATCCATATACCACCACCGTTACCATATACCACCACCGCTGCCATATACCACCACCATATATCCACCACCAATCCGAGTTCTTCTCATATTAGGTTTGTTTTCGAGATCCATCTAAATTCGGATTCGTGTTTCCTTGCCTGCGTAGGTCTCGGAAAAAAAAAGAGTCTGGAAACCACCCTCCGTTTAGGCCCAAAATTTTCCGAAAACGCACTTGTCGAAAAAAATTTTGGCTATCCTATTTTTAGGTGTTTCTAAGCGTATTGAGACAGTTGCCGTTATAGAAAGTTTTTTTTGACCCGTTTCCAGTTTTTGGGTCCGGGCAGTCGAGAAAAAAATTTTGGTCGAAAAAATTTCGTGCCCATCCTGTCAGTTTGACCTGGAAAGAGTTTTGAGACACTCGCCATTATAGTGATTTTTCGCAAAAAAAAGAGCAGCGCAAAAAAAGAGCAAAAAAAAAATTCCAGAGTGTGCTTTTCCGTTGTTTCCGTGCAGCGCCGTGATTTTGTTAGTGTTCTAGGCTCGCGTCTCTAGCACGGTCTAGCTTAGGACCAGCACAGTACCGTCGTTGAGCGTTTATTCAACTTTGCATCTCTGAATTGATTATTGCTGACCCTTTTTGCTACCATATTATAAGCCTTCCCAGCTCCACATACATCTACATCGTGCGTTTGACTCTCCTGGTAATCGCTCTATCCAAGCTTTGAGAGTTTTGACTACATCGGTTGCCGATCACCGCCTGCTGCTGGGTAAGAACTGGTAAGAATTTGAGATTTGTTTGACGGATTTGTGACTGTCCACCACAACACCACCACCACTTCCTAGTAGTCTGTCGAATCATATTCTTGTGTGTTTCTATTGCTGCTAACCATGGCAGGATCACAAGCCGACGAGACTGACTGGGAGAACATGACAAACAAAGCGCTACATGATAAGTTTCAACAAATGATGAGTGGGCAGGTGGAAGATGTGCTACATAGATTTGAAGAGGCCATGGAGAAGATAGATGGCATTGAGAAGGCGTTCGAAACAAAGCTCGATAACAAGTTTAATGAATTGCTCGCGCGTCTACCACCACCACCGGCTGCACCTAACGCACCTCTACAACAACAACAACGACTACCTGCACATCGCAAAACAGCCCTCCGCCGAGCTTCCCGTGTCCCTCTTTAGCCTAGCCAAGCTGCTGGTGTTGCTGTTGATACTTATGTGGCTCCTGCTGCTGATGTGGGGGAGGATGATTATGTGGGAGATTACGAGGATGAGGTTGATCAACATCAGAACTACGTGCAACCACCAGCACCACAACCACCGTGTCGTCCACATGCAAATAATGGCAATGTTAGGGCTCCCCTCAGTACGAGATCATGACCATCTCCCTAAACTGAAATTGAATATTCCACCATTTGAGGGTAGATATGTTCCTGATATATATCTTACTTGGGAGTTAGAAACTGAACAACGATTTACATGTTTACAATATCACGAGGAGAGACGTGTTCTGCTGCTGTTTGTGCTTTCACTAGCTTTGCATGTGTTTGGTGGTCTGAACATTGTCGATTATATCCTGTTCCAGCTACTTGGGCTGCTTTGAAAACTGCTATGCGTACTCGTTGGGTTCCACCATATTATCAACGTGAATTACTTCAAAATTGCAGCGCTTAAGACAAGGAAAAATTCGGTGAAGAATATTATCGGGAATTACAAACTGGCTTGATTAGATGTGGTATTGTTGAGGAGAATGAAGCTATGCTTGCACGTTTTCGGGTGGATTAAATAGAGATTCAGACCATTCTAGACTACAAGGATTATAATAATATCACTCGATTATTCCATCTTGCTTGTAAAGCTGAACGTGAAGTGCAGGATCGACAGGCGTTGGAGCGGACTAACTTTTCTGCAGGTCGACCTTCATCATGGACACCACGTGCATCATCTACTTCCACACTTTCTACTACACCGGCACCTCCGTCGGCTGCCACCTCCAACCGGGATACAAGAAAGCAGGCACAACCACCACTATCTCGCCAAGAGCACACCTGCTAGGCCTACAGAGCTCTTCTTCTTCCATGGCGTCAACAGGCACACAAGTGATATTATTTGTCGTCGTTGTAAGGGAAGAGGACATTTTTGAGAGAATGCCAATCTCAGCGTGTGATGATTGCTCACGAGGATGGTGGGTATGAGTCCGCTAGTGACTATGATGAAGAGACTTTGGCTCTTATTACACATGAAGAACACGGTGGAGATGATTCGATCATGAGACGCAATACATGGCTGCTGAAGATCTTGACAGGTATGAATGTTTAGTTGCTCAACGTGTTTTGAGTGTGCAGGTTACACAAGCTGAGCAAAATCAGAGGCATAACTTGTTCCAAACAAAGGAGTTGTGACGGAACGTTCTATTCGCGTCATCATAGATGGAGGGAGCTGCAACAACTTGGCAAGCATGGATATGGTGGAGAAGCTTTCTCTCACCACAAGACCACATCCACATCCTTACTACATCGAATGGTTCAACAACAGCGGCAAGGTTAAGGTAACACGTACTGTTCGTGTGTATTTTAGTATCTCTACATATGCTGATTATGTTGATTGTGATGTGGTACCTATGCAAGCATGTTCCTTATTACTTGGTAGACCATGGCAATTTGATAAAAATTCTGTACACCATGGTAGAAACAATCAATATACTCTTGTTCACAAGGATAAAAATATTACTTTGCTTCCTATGACTCCTGATTCCATTTTGAAAGATGATATTAATAGAGCTAATAAAGCAAAACAGGAGAAAAATAAGAGTGAAAATCAGATTGTGGCAAAAGAATTTGAGCAACAAATGAAGCCTAATAATAAACCATCTAATGTTGCTTCTGAAATTAAACTGAAAAGTGCATGTTTACTTGCCACCAAATCTGATATTGATGAGCTAGATTCTAGCAAATCTGTTTGCTATGCTTTTGTGTGCAAAGAGGCATTATTTTCATTCGAGGACGTGCCTTCCTCTTTGCCCCCTGCTGTCACTAACATTTTGCAGGAGTTCGCTGACGTCTTCCCACAAGGCGTGCCACCGGATTACCACCTATTCGAGGGATTGAGCATCAAATTGACTTATTTCCGGTGCATCGCTACCCAACCGTGCACCATACCGTACCAATCCGGAGGAGGCGAAGGAGATTATCGTCAAGCACAGGAGCTGCTCGACAAAGGTTATATACGCGAATCTCTTAGTCCTTGTGCTGTTCCTATTATTCTAGTGTCGAAAAAGGATGGTACATCGCGTATGTGTGTTGATTGTAGAGGCATTAATAATATTACTATTCGTTATCGTCATCCTATTCCTAGGCTAGATGATATGCTTGATGAATTGAGTGGCTCTACAATATTCTCCAAAGTTGATTTGCGTAGTGGATACCATCAAATTCGTATGAAATTGGGAGATGAATGGAAAACAGCATTTAAAACTAAGTTTGGTTTATATGAGTGGTTAGTCATGCCTTTTGGGTTAACTAATGCACCTAGTACTTTCATGAGACTAATGAACGAAGTTTTACGTGCTTTCATTGGACGATTTGTGGTAGTCTATTTTGATGATATACTGATTTATAGCAAATCTTTGGAAGAACATTTGGAACATTTACGTGCTGTTTTTAATGCTCTCACGTGATGCACGTTTGTTTGGAAACCTTGGGAAGTGCACCTTTTGCACCGACCGAGTATCTTTTCTTGGCTATGTTGTTACTCCACAGGAATTGAAGTTGATAAAGCCAAGATTGAAGCTATTGAGAGTTGGCCGCAGCCCAAAACGGTCACACAAGTGAGGAGTTTTCTTGGACTCGCTGGTTTCTATAGGCGTTTTGTGAGAGACTTTAGCACCATTGTTGCACCTCTCAATGAGCTTACAAAGAAGGATGTGCCTTTTGTTTGGGGTACCTTACGGGAAGAAGCCTTCACGGTATTGAAAGATAAGTTGACACATGCTCCTTTACTCCAACTTCCCGACTTTAATAAGACTTTTGAGCTTGAATGTGATGCTAGTGGAATTGGATTAGGAGGTGTGTTATTACAAGATGGCAAACCTGTTGCATACTTTTCGAAAAATTGAGTGGGCCTAGTCTGAACTATTCTACTTATGACAAAGAATTATATGCTCTTGTTAGGACTTTAGAGACATGGCAACATTACTTATGGCCCAAAGAATTTGTTATACATTCGATCATGAATCTTTGAAACATATTAAAAGTCAAGCTAAACTGAATCGTAGACATGCTAAATGGGTTGAATTCATTGAGACTTTCCCTTATGTCATTAAACACAAGAAGGGTAAAGAAAATGTTATTCTTGATGCTTTGTCTCGTCGCTATACTATGCTTTCACAACTTGACTTCAAAATATTTGGTTTGGAGACCATCAAAGATCAATATGTGCATGATGCTGATTTTAAAGATGTAATGCAGAATTGTGAAGAAGGAAGAACATGGAACAAGTTCGTTATTAATGATGGTTTTGTGTTCGTGCTAACAAGCTATGCATTCCTGCTAGCTCTGTTCGTCTTTTGTTGTTGCAGGAGCGCATGGAGGAGGATTAATGGGACACTTTGGCGTCAAGAAGACGGAGGATATACTTGCTACACATTTCTTTTGGCCAAAGATGAGGCGGGATGTTGAGCGTTTTGTTGCTCGCTGCACTACATGTCAAAAAGCTAAGTCACGACTCAATCCTCATGGTTTATATATGCCTTTGCTGTGCCTAGTGTTCCTTGGGAGGATATATCTATGGACTTTGTTTTAGGTTTACCTCGAACAAAGAAGGGAGGATAGCATATTTGTTGTCGTGGATAGATTCTCAAAATGGCACACTTTATACCATGTCATAAAAGCGATGATCTTTGTTAATGTTGCTGATTTGTTCTTTCATGAAATTATTCGCTTGCATGGTGTGCCAAATACTATTGTTTCAGATCGTGATACTAAATTTCTTAGCCACTTTTGGAGATGTTTATGGGCTAAGTTGGGGACTAAACTGCTTTTAGTACTACTTGTCACCCCAAACTGATGGACAAACTGAAGTAGTCAATAGAACATTGTCTACTATGCTTAGGGCTGTTTTGAAGAATAATAAGAAAATGTGGGAAGAATGCTTGCCTCATATTGAATTTGCTTATAATCGTTCATTGCATTCTACTACTAAGATGTGCCCTTTTGAAATTGTGTATGGCTTCCTACCTCGTGCACCTATTGATTTGTTGCCTCTTCCATCTTGGAGAAGGTTAATTTTGATGCTAAAGAACGTGTTGAATTGATTTTAAAAATGCATGAGTTAACTAAGGAAAACAATGAGCGTATGAATGCTAAATATAAACTTTTTGGAGATAACGGTAGAAAACATGTTGTCTTTGCACGGAGATCTTGTTTGGTTACATTTGCGTAAGGATAGGTTTCCTAATTTGCATAAATCAAAGCTAATGCCACGTCTTGATGGTCCATTTAAGGTGTTAGAGAAAATAAATGATAATGCATATAAACTTGAGCTGCCTGCAGATTTTGGGGTTAGTCCCACTTTTAACATTGCAGATTTGAAGCCTTATTTGGGTGAGGAAGATGAGCTTCCGTCGAGGGCGACTTCATTTCAAGAAGGGAGGATGATGAGGACATCAATACCATTGTTACACCCACAACCCCTCTTGCTACATATCTTGGACCAATTACTAGAGCTCGCGCACGCCAATTAAATTATCAGGTACTTCCGTTTCTTGGTAATGATTCTAATGTTCATGAGAATATGATGCTGCCTAAATTGGATACATTTGTTTTTCTTACAAATGAAGGCCCTAGCTTGGAGAAGGATGGACATTGGAGCAAGAACAAGCATGGAGATAATGCCATGCGCAAGGGAACAAGAACGGAGTTACAAGTGATGATTTCAGGACTTTGAAGCCACCATAATGGGTGCATGAAGCCTTGGACGAAATATACAAGATGCTACTTCATAAATGTCGTCCGAGGCTATTCTAGGTGCTTCGTCACCTTATTAGTGGGCCAGGCCCTTGTAATTTCGAAATACACAAGTATAGGCTATTTTTAGAGTCCGTATGTGTGGGGAAACAAGAGATAGGGTTGATTTGGACCCCTCCACCAAGGGCCACGAAATTCCCCTCTTCCTCCATATATACAGCCCTTAGGGCACCGTTTAGACCTTGGGTTTTGTTTAGGTTAAAAGTTCGCCATAGTTGCAACTTCGCGTACTTCGTTTGTGTTCAACGACCAGACAAAGGCGTCACAGAACCCCACCTTGATCAATAAAGCTTTCATCTTATATTCGCAATATCCAGATTGCAATCTCAGTTTCTTGCTTGTTCTTCGTTTGCTCGCAGGAAACAGACCCTCGTGGTCAGGTTGATCGTGCTCCGGCGTGGTCAATAACCTCTCGGAGTTGGTTTAGCGATTGCTAAGGCGCGACGTCCTCGCACGTTCGTAGTCGGATCATCAAAGTCGACTTCCTCGCAAGCAAAAACCAACATCTCATCGAAAGACGGGACACCTTTGCCTCTATCAAATGTACACATCATCCATCATGATGTGTATGTGCACGTGTGAGTTAGCACAAGATAAGCATCGCTCAAAGAAATCCTATGTAACATGGCATCACTACTAATAGACTCCTCAAGAGAATCATCATACTCATCATAAATGGGAAAATCATCGCATGGGGAAATCATACTAGCATGAAGCATGTCAATAGGTGGATCAACATCATGCAAGCAATCAATGTCAAGAATGTCCACTAGTGGGACTAGAGCATCACCGTCACCTTTGTTACCTTTGTCATTCCACTCAAGTGGTGTAGGTGAGGTGGGAAAGACCAAATGGTGGTCATCTTCATCTTGATGGAACCATGTGGGGGGTGCATCATATTCCACCATGGCCATCGTCTTGTCCAAAGGGAGGACGAAGTCGTCGCGGATTGGCGCGTCATCATAAATGGGACCTAGCACCAAATGAGAAGACACAATAGAGGTAGAGATCAAGTTGTTAGAATTGCAAATGGCCTCACGATACCTATCAACTATCACTCTCTCTCTATGTGGTGGTTCACTCACTCCCTCAAAATAGGTGTACTCAAAGTCTCATATGGTGGAGTCACTCATCTCACTCAAGTGGTGGGGGTTGTGGCTCTCCTCACATGGGAATTGGGGCAACACATCATATATGGGTCTAGTGGTGAAGTCACTCTCACTCTCAATATGGTGGCACAAGTCACTCAAGTCATCATACGTCGCCATGGTCGAAGGGAGAATCCCTTGATCAACCATCTTGATAGAGGCAAAGGTGTCCCGATGTTTCGATGAGATGGTGGCTATCGTTTCTGTGGGAGTCGACCTTGACGATCCGACTACAAACGTGCACGACGTTGCGCCTTAGCAATCGCTAAACCAATCTCCTTAGGTTACTGACGATGCCGGAAGCACGATCAGCCTGACCACGAAGGTCTATTCCTGCAAGCAATCGAAGAACGAGCAAGAATATGATAAAGCAATCTGAATATTGCGAATATATATGAAGTATTGATAATGGTGGGGATCCGTAAGCGGTCTTGGTCTGGTCGTTGGACACAAACGAAGTACACGAAGTTGCAATGGCTAACTTTTAACTAAACAAATCCCCAAGGAAAAAGCTACTAGATGGATCTACTTATATAGGAGCAAGGGGTGGCGGCCAAGGAGGTGGGAGGACGTCCCAAGGCAGCCTAAAACTAACCCTAGGTCGTACAAGGCCAATGGGCCCAAGCGGAGGTGACGTAACACCTTTGGACTTGTAGTTTGACTCGGATTCTGCTGCAGCATCAGATTGTTTCGTCTATAACTCAACGCTCCGGACGGATTTTAAGGTGATTCCAATTGGGTTGGAAAATGCACGAAATCTATTTTACAGCAAAAAAAGAATCAACCAATTTGGAGTCCGTATGAAAAAGTTATAGACGTTTTGAGTCAGGTATGTCTGTGCAGTCCGAATCTGAGTCCAGAACGTGAGAGACTTGGACTCTATCTTCTCTTGGCCCAAAAGTGACGTGAGAAGACTTTTTGAACAGCACCTAAACTTCTCCTTTTCCCTTATCTTCATATGTGGATTGTACAGATGTCCCATACACCTGCAATTAGACAAAACACAAAAGTATGTGAAGTATTTTTGTTCTGGATAACATAAATATATTATTGAATAGTTTGCACAAGAACTAGAAGGCTTGAAAATACTGCAACTCAGTTTGCACATATAAGTGAAGCTCTTATTTATTTCAAGAGATTGACAATGTTCATCATTAAACCATCCCAACATTGGTGAATAAACCTTATTTGAATCAAATTTACATGCTACAACATGCTTAGATAAGCAAACATGCAATGAGTCATTCGACACAGAATCATCACCAAGATTAGAGGTCGTATCAAAATGATTAAACATTGATTCTTTTGCATCAATAGTTAATTCAATGGGTGCTCTCAAAATTGTTGGTATTTCAGTTGTTTGATCACATGGCAAAGTCAAATTATCAATATAATCCTCTAAAATAGGTGGTGTGATCAAAGTAGTGGGTAGCTCAACACATGATGTATTCAAGTTAACTAGGCATGCATCATTCTCATGTAAAAGTGGAAAATCTGTACCTTTGTCATTACCTCTTATAGTCAACTCAGATGATGCAGGCACTCTCGATGGTGATGTGTCACATGGTGGAGATGATGTAGTCCTCGCAACAACGGATGTGGTTGTCATAGTACGCCTAGTAGTTGAATAAACATCTGTATCAACAGTTGGAATGTGCACCGTGCGCTTGTTCTCCTTGTGGGCAACACGTCGTTTTATTTCCTGTTCAGCTTTGCAAGCAAGACGAAACAAATGGTCCATAGGATAACACTCTTCATGAATTAGTATCTCCTGAATATTATGGTTTAATCCTCCCCAAAATCTATCCATAAAATCTTCTTCACTTTCTTCTAAAATGAGTGCAACAAGGTAGTTTGTAAATCATCATAATATTTTGTTACGGTGTCACTACCTTGTTTTAAATGTTCCAGTTTTTAATCATGCCATGAGTATAATAAACATCGCGAATCTATCTCTCATGACATGTTTTAAATCATCCCAAGTATTAGGTACATAATCAGGTGTAACCGACAATATTCACTCCACCAAACTAGAGCATAACCAGTGAAAGAACCAACCGCAACCATAACTTTTTACGTTCATCAAAATTATGGGAAGCAAATATATTATTTATGTCTAACTCCCATTCAATATATAAAGGAGGTCTAAAACGGCCATTAAATGGTGGTATAGAAACATGAACCTGATCATGTGCATTTGGATGTTTGTGGACCTCTCGTGGCGGTTGTGGTATTTGCATAGGTGGTGGCATGTCTCCTTGATCGACAAAGCCCATGAATTGACTCTGGATCCTGTCATGATTAGTAGAACAAGAAACAAAATCCAAAAATAATGTTCCTATAACTACTAGGATGTGGTGGTAAAAGCGCTCACAGTAAAGCAAATATCAATGTCTTACAAGTTCTTACCATGCAGCAAGCGGTGATCGGCAACCAGCGGTGTCAAGTAACTCGAATATTGAGTAAAGCGATTGCCAGGGAGCGTCGATATACGGTGTAGAAATATGTGGAGCTGGGTTGGCTATATATGGTAGCAAAAGATTAGCAATAATCAATTCAAAGATGCAATGTTGAATAAGCGCTCAACGACGGTACTGTGCTGGTCCTAGGCTAGACCGGACTAGAGGCGCGAGCCTAGAACACTAATGAGGTCACGGCATAGCACAACTAGCATCAATGAAGGATACTAAGTAGCTCTTGACAGCAAGATATAAGTGAAGATCACAACGGCAGTGAAGATAATGATGAAAAACAACTGCCAAGCAGGACATACAACAACTCTCTCTCCAACTTTCCTCTTGAAAAGTTTGAGCCAATTTTCTGATAAATTATTTCAAAGAATGCTACTAACTCAAGCTTTCCAATGCAAAAGAATCACTCAATTCCGAGTTGATATGAGGAGTCAAAGAATTCTAAAACTGGCCTGAAAAATTGGAACAAGCTGTGTTCACGAACTTCAGAGGGCAAAAACACCTATTTAGAAGCCGATTTTGAGGTGTCAAATATTGAACTAGCTTCTGCAACTATTTAGATGCGCCTCGTCTCTAGCTTTAATTTGAGTACTCACGGAGTCAAAACGGACTTCGTATGAGGAAGATACAACTGTTTTACTGAACAGTGCGCAAAACAGATTCCAATCTGAATTCAGGTACGAGATTGATTCTAGATAGATCCGGTTTTTTTTTCCTCTCTTTTTTTTCTCACGCTTTTTTTTCTTTTTCTTTCTCTCTTTTTTTTTCTCTGACTTTTTTCTTTTACTTTTTTTTCTCTGCGCAAGGGGAACAAGAACGGAGTTACAAGTGATGATTTCAGGACTTTGAAGCCACCATAATGGGTGCATGAAGCCTTGGACGAAATATACAAGATGCTACTTCATAAATGTCGTCCCGAGGCTATTCTAGGTGCTGCGTCACCTTATTAGTGGGCCAGGCCCATGTAATTTCGAAATACTTAAGTATAGGCTGTTTTTAGAGTCCGTATGTGTGGGGAAACAAGAGTTAGGGTTGATTTGGACCCCTCCACCAAGGGCCACGAAATTCCCCTCTTCCTCCATATATACAGCCCTTAGGGCACCGTTTAGACCTTGGGTTTTGTTTAGATTAAAAGTTCGCCATAGCTGCAACTTCGCGTGCCGTTTGTGTTCAACGACCGGACAAAGCGTCACAGAACCCCACCTTGATCAATAAAGCTTTCATCTTATATTCGCAATATTCAGATTGCAATCTCAGTTTCTTGCTTGTTCTTCGTTTGCTCGCAGGAAACAGACCCTCGTGGTCAGGTTGATCGTGCTCCGGCGTGGTCAATAACCTCTCGGAGTTGGTTTAGTGATTGCTAAGGCGCGACGTCCTCGCACGTTCGTAGTCGGATCGTCAAAGTCGACTTCCTCCAAAGCGAAAACCAACATCTCATCGAAAGACGGGACACCTTTGCCTCTATCAATTTCCTATGAGAGGATGAGTTTGACCACCACTAGCCCCACACATGAGAGCATGACACACATCCTATGTGAGGTTGAGCGCCATTTGAGTGACTCCACCAACCATATGAGTGAGAGCATCCAAGAGGGAGTGAGTGAGCCACAACACTTAGTGAGTGAGGTAGTTGACACGGCATGTGAGGCCACCATGATTTCTAACGACTTAACCTCTACTCCTAGTGTGTTTTCTTCTTTCGTGCTAGCTCTCCTACATGACGACATGCCTATCCTCGACGAGTCCATCCCTCCAAAGGGAAAACCGATGGCCATGGTGGACAATGATGCACCCCCCACATGGTTTCATCAAGATGAAGATGACAACGAGACGATCTTCAACACCTCACCTACAACACATGAGCGATGCTCCAAAGGTAACATAGGTGATCGTGCTTCTCTTGTCCCACTATCGGACTATCTTACCAATGATTGCTTGTATGATGTTGAGACACCTATTACCATGCTTCATGCTAGTGCGACTTCCTCATGTCATGACTTACCAATTTATGATGAATATGATGATGAGCATGTTGAGTTGCCTAGTTGTGATGCTATGCTTCATAGGATATCTTGTGAAATTTCTATTGTTCACTTCATGTTTGACAATCCATTGAACTTGTCATATGCTATGAGTGAGATCTCCCATATAGCCTCATTTCAATCTCAACATAGTAACTATGCATGCCCCATTAAAATAAATCCCATTTGCACTTATGGCATAGATGACGAGATGATGATCATTGGCTTTTGTTTTTCATGTGATGATATTGCCATGCTTCCTTTACATGATTTGCACAATTCATCCACTATACCATGCCATGATCACACTGTTCCAAATATGCATTGTTTTGGATGTTGTCAATATTCTCCATGTGATGTTTCCATTAATGCTCATGAGGAGACCCCCATAGTTTCCTCATACATATTAGGAGATCTTGATGCATTTCATACTTCGCATGATTCCCATGATTGTGTGCACCATATGCATTCCATGTATAACAATGCTCTACATATTTCTCATGATGCTTTACACAATTTGAATCTCCATTATGCAATACACAATAACAAACCTCTCATGATGGATGACATGTTTCTATATCACGCATCCCATTTATTTGAGCATTGGATATTTTGTGCTAACCGACACATGCACGTATGCATCATGATGGATGATGCGTACATCTACCACGCACACACAATTTTCCCTTTGTCTTTGTTTTGTGTAGGCACTCACGTATACTCGTCAACTTCTCAATCCCAAGAGTTGACGAAACGAGCTCTTGAGAGCAACGATGACTTGGGATCCCGTGGACTATCATTCCCACCATTCCTTTTGCGCAAGGACTACACGCATCTCTTTTACTTGTCTCTCACACGGCTATGGGCTATTTACCACTTGTCACCTTATGCTCATTTTCCCGTATTCACTTTGCATGTTATTTTTGCTCCTAAACCTTTGCCATGCAATTGTGACCCTTGTTTGCATCTACCCATAATTCACCATTATGATACTCCTATGAGTAGTTGCATGCTTGGTGGAGATCCTTGTTGCTATTGCCATGTTTATCATGTGCCCCATGCTATTGATGCTATTTTGCTCATATCTTGCCTTTATGCTTGTGAAATATCATGTGCATTTTGTATGCCCACTATTTGCACACATGACATGCTTGCCATGATTCCTCCTAGTATGTTGCATCTTCGCACTACTAGCTTGCTTGACTTGATCTCTATAATTGCTTGCTTTGTCGCATCACCCATGTTCCATTCTTACTCTCTTTCTTGGGTTGATGACATATATGTTCATGCCTCTCACATGATATATCTTGTTTATTGTCGCTTGCCTCCAATAGTTGCCTCTATGCTTCATGATCTTGGAGACTTGGACACTTCACTTGTGATACATGCTTGTTTACTTGAGCCTATTGTATTTGGTTGTTCTCGCATCATATGCCTCCATACTATGAAATGCTCCCTTGTACTTTCTTATGATGAGCATGATGCATACACTTGTTGGGTATCTTACCACACGAATGATAGGTTTTGCACTTCCGCTAACCTCATTTTCTTTTCCGAGTGTTTGTCATGTTCTTTTATTTTGAAGGATCCACAAGGCGGTAACATCACGAGACAAGTTGGTTATGTGAAGGCATACAAGATGCGCAACTCCATCATCCTTGAGAACCTCCCAAAGGTGACCTCCTTCCCTTTGAGCCATCCTCAAATACACATATTGGATGGGTCATTCTTTCATTGTTGTTTCCTTCTTCTTGTCTACATGATACATATATTGGATGGAGGACCGACATTGGAGACGGACCCTATGGACCTTCAAGTTGAGGAGTGCCATGACATCGAGCTATGGAACAACACCACCCATGACAAATTTGCACCCTATGCATGGATTGACACACATTATGATTGTCTTGTTGCACCTCTTCCCATGTCATCCATGATATATGAACTTGTGCATTTTCTTAGCAAATTTGTTGTGATCTTTCTTCATGGCATATTCATACATCGTGATCATATTACCTACCATCAATTGCATGATAACATAATAATATTGAGCATCCATTGCCATATTCATGCTACTGATAAACCGTCTCACTGTGACATCATTTTGCACCGTGGTTGCATTCATGTTATTCACAACACATTTGTGTGCACAGTGATTGCATTTCCTCCCATGAATGCTTTGCATCTCATTCTAGATCATCTTGATAAGCTTCATGCGTTTTGTCACGACCAATCTTGCCGCACGGACTCATTCTTACATGATGGACACTTTGTGTGCGCTAACCATTGTATTTCCGAGTGTTGCTTTTGTTTGCTCTTTTTGCATGTTATCACTCTGGCGACACCTTGGACTACTTGGATTGCGCCATGTCTTCAACTTCGTCCAACTACAAGTCCGTCTACGACAACCGTTTCCATGGTGATGAGGATCACGATCCGAGGTCGGATCTTTCCGGGGGGGAGATGATGCGGAGCATCCCACGTTCATCCCCATGTACACTCCGACTACTCTCCAAATCCCAAGTGGACATATGACGAGACCTCAAATATACGCCCTTGGACACAAGGTGAACTCGCTCCTCTCCGAACCGTCACTTCCCACATGTGAGACATGGTTACTACCTCAAATATATGTGATATGCATGACCAGGAACAAGGAGGAAGACCATGGAAAAGACGGCGAGGACACCAAGTACAAGGACCAAGAGAAGAAGTTGCCCGAAGCTACAGCCACTGGACGACCGGCCCAGCCCGGACGTCCGGCCCCTGAAGGTCACAACAGCCCAAGGAAACCAGGCCAGCAAATGCTACAGCGGCCGGACATCCGACCAGGACCGGACGTCCGACGAACTCCAGGCACCGGACGACCGGCCCCCTCCGGACGTCCGACACTACCACACCCGAGTCGAATCTACGGAAGCCCGAAGAGCACCGGACGTCCGGACCCTCTCGACCCTCCGGACGACCGGTAACCTCCGGACGTCCGACGCCTGTGTGCTGATCTCGTGTTGGGCCGAAGCCCATGTAACCCTTCGCCCCCCTAGACTATAAATAGACCTCTCCCACCTCCTAGCTAAGGTTAGCAATGGTTTAGCTCATATTTTGTGTGAGAGCCTTGCTCATCCACTTGGTTACTTCTCCTCGGAGCTCAGGACCTCTTCGGAGAAGATCGCCCAAGTGGATTCAAGACCCCCTCTTGAGTGGCCCCCATCAAGACCTCGTCACGGAGAAGAACCCGGTTACCTCTTGTATCGTCCTTTGTTGATCGTGGATCATGTATCTCTCTTTGTGTTCATCGATCTAGCGCATGTGTAATCGAATCTTGTTGGTTTGAGTGATTCTCTTGTGTTTTCCCCGTGATTTCCCTCGTGCTCTTCCGCTCGTTCTTCGTGTTCCTCGTAGGGATCCTCTCCAAACGTAAAAGATCGTCCACATGGGGTTCCGACCTACATCACACCTATAGGCCCCGGACATCCGGCCAGATGCCCGGAAATACGACACCCTCTATCCAGAGAGCACCGAGGCCGACCCCGCCAGCTGTGGCACCCCGGCTCAGAGCAACCGGTTTACCTTGCATTGCCAGCTCAGAGATCAAGTCTTCTGGCAATACACACCAACATGTTACAGAAACAACCGCTTTATTGATGCTAGCGGATTACATAAGTCTGATATTACATCGAGATACGAGGCCAAGCGGCACACAGGGAGCTGCTGAATAGTATGTACATATTTAATGAACATGACGAGGGCCTCGATCACACGAACTACGCGGCAGCGGAAGAACGACGAAGTGGAAACTCCATAGCACAGGGACACCGATGTGGACACGGCCTAGACAGGAGATGCGCTCCGATGCAAACCAACTTGCCTGAAAGCTGGCATGACACGCCAGGTCAGTACATTGAATGTACTTGCAAGCTCACAACAACCATAAGCATGATGACAGACAATATCATGACAACTAATCAAATTAATGCAAAGGAAGAACTACTAAATATGCAATGTGATGAGGACATGATTAGCCTCTATCACAATGAAACCAATACGCGCACCGAGTCTCACAAACTCGCTTACCAGACGGTTACCTCGTAACCAAACGGCGACCATACCGGGGTCACAACTGAAACCAAACACTCATGAACAACTCAAGAGTTCATGAATCACCACGAAACACAATGCATCGGAACAATCATTTACTTTGGAAGATTAATTATAAAAGTTGATCCATGGTGTGACTTACTTCCGAACTATGCCCATAACCGAGGACGTGGCTATCGATAGATTAAATACACTCTGCAGAGGTAGCACACTTTACCCACACTACAGAACCCCTGGCCTCGCACTCCCACTCAGGTGGACCAAAGCGTTCCGACGAAATGCTCCCTTTGTCATGGCACTCTTCCGGCCACTCCGACCAACTACCTCTCAGGGCTAGGTCTTGGGTGCCCCCGTGCCTACCAAAGGCACCAACGGCCACCATCTTAGCAAAACGATCCCAACCGGGGACAAGGTACCATAAGAACATAAACGAGCACACAAGGTTATGTCTGCTTACAGGGCCAGGGTATGCACGCCCATAACCTTCCCTCACGGGAGGCCACCGGTGAGAGGCACAACAAAGGACCGAATTAGGACCTTCCCACCAGGTAAATGTGGACGCACTGAATAAAAACCCGATTCAGTGGCACCATGATGTGATCAACATCATATTCAAGTTGAACTTAATCAAGTGTAACTTTGACAAAAAAATTTATAAATAACAATGATACTTTGACATAATCAAGCAACTAATCGACATGCAAAGCAAACAACACATGGATATGGATCAAACTTATCAACATAATTGTCTTGCAATACTCAGGATCAAAAATTTCACTGGTCCTAATTCATTTTTATTATCAAGCAATATTTTTATTAGGTCATCATTTATAGGAAAATATCACTTAATAAAAGAACTATCATTATCAACCATATAATATAACTAATGCAAAATTTTATTCTACTTGACCAAACAAGTTCATGCAATTTACCAGTAATTAAAACAAGCATATCAAGCATGATAAAGTAACTAGCAATTAACAAAATTTATTTATCAACTTTTAAATGCAAATAAAAACTCATATTCAAGTAGAAAATCATAGACATTGAAATAACACCATCCAAGTGCTGGTGTGGCTTGCCTTAGTGTAGAGGAGGATCAGACCCCTCTTGGTTTGCTTCAAGACAAGCTTCTCCTTCAGAAAATAATTAAAAACCACAAAAACAAATATCAAAAACCTCTCCAAATAGTACCAGAAATTCTAGGCAGCATGATAGAGGCAAAGGTGTCCCGCCTTTCGATGAGATGTTGGTTTTCGCTTTGGAGGAAGTCGACTTTGACGATCCGACTCTGACGTGCGAGGGCGTCGCGCCTTAGCAATCGCTAAACCAACTCCGAGAGGTTATTGACCACGCCGAGCACGATCAACGACCACGAGGGTCATTTCCTGCGAGCAAGCGAAGAACAAGCAAGAAACTGAGATTGCAATCTGGATATTGCGAATATAAGATGAAAGCTTTATTGATCAAGGTGGGGTTCTGTGGCGCCTTTGTGCAGTCGTTGAACACAAGCGGCACGCGAAGTTGCAGCTATGGCGAACTTTTAATCTAAACAAAACCCAAGGTCTAAACGGTGCCCTAAGGGCTGTATATATGGAGGAAGAGGGGAATTTCGTGGCCCTTGGTGGAGGGTCCGAAATCAACCCTAACTCTTGTTTCCCACACATACGGACTCTAAAACAGCCTATACTTAAGTATTTCGAAATTACATGGGCCTGGCCCAATAATAAGGTGACGCAGCACCTAGAATAGCCTATGGACGAATATTATGAAGTGGCATCTTGTATATTTCGTCCAAGGCCTCATGCACTCATTAGGGTGGCTTCAAAGTCCTGGAATCATCACTTGTAACTCCGTTCTTGTTCTCCTTATGCATGGCATTATCTCCATGCTTGTTCTTGCTCAATGTCCATCCTTCTCCAAGCTAGGGCCTTCATTTGTAAGCAAAACAAATGTATCCAATTTAGGCAGCATCATATTCTCATGAACATTAGAATCATTACCAAGAAACGGAAGTACCTGATAATTTAATTGGCGTGCGCGAGCTCTAGTAATTGGTCCAGTATATGTAGCAGTAGGGGCTGTGGGTGTAACAATGGTATTGATGTCCTCATCACAGCAAGGAAAAATCCACCTGATGTGCTGCTAGAGCTTTCTAAAACAAATACAATGCAAAAAGAATCAAGTCATTTGGACTTATGGTTTGGAAATGGTGGCTGGTCAAAGTTTGGGTCAATTTGTGATAAAATTTGAATGAAACAGAAATTCCTGGGGGGGGGGGGTGAGCTCTAAGGCGTAAAGGGGAAATACGCGTCCACTCGTACTTCTTCGGGCGCTAGTGGTGAGGCTGATGGGTGGGCCCCGCACGTCAGGAGAGAGAGAGGGGGAGCGAGATCAGAGGGTAACAGCGCATCACGGAGCTCACACCGGCAAGGAGGGGGTTTGGGGCTAGATGAGAGGGATAGAAATGAAGCGGGGTTCACGGCGCACCTGCCCGTACCCGTGGCTTGCCGTGGGATGGCCGGAGCTGCTTGCGGTCAAGCTCGCAAGCTGCGGTGGCGGACGAGATTCACCGGAGTGGAAGAAGATGACGGCTAGAGGCGGCTCCGGGGACTCAGCAGCATCCAGGCAGCACCAAGGGACCTCCAATGCCATGCCCGAGCAGTTGGTCGAGCTCGAGAGGCACCGGAGCGAGGTGGCCGAGCTGCGGAGGTCGCCGGAGTTCTCTGGTCGGGGCAGACGGCCAGAGTCCTGCCCGACCGGGCTGTGGCCCTTCTACGTGTTCGTGGAGGTGGTGTGGAGTGGTGCGTGGCTAGGAATCAAGGAGGGAGGCCCTATTTATAGCCGGAGCGAGGGGGTATCGTGTCACCATCGGAGTTATCTGGAAGCCGGCAAACGACGATGAAACGCTCTAGTGCAAGGGGGCAATCGTGCAGCGTCAATGCGGGAGCTGTCCACGCTCGTGGACGAGCACAGGACGCAAGGGGAAGAGGACAAGGGCACGCGCGCACTATGGCTTTTGGTCGCGACGAGCCCGTGCTCGCTGCGGCATCTCCAGCGTCGGCGAGCGCCAGGGAGAGGTCAAGGGCGGTGGGTCGGGGCTGTAGGTGCGGCGCGGCAGTCGCCGGCGAGCACTGGCTCGAGCACGCGCCGAACAGAGGCGTTGGCGCTACCCAGAGCGCGTCGAACGTATGCAAGGTGCCGTGTCCTCATGCGGTCACCGCCCTGGCATGGTCAAGACGACGTCCAAGCGCTGCCAAACCTTCTCTACGCTCTAGTCCACACAGTGTTTAGTCTAGGAACGTTGAGAACACATAGCCTGGCCGACCAGACTTGACGGAACCAAGTTGGTAAGTTTTTGACCAGAAACTTGGTCACCAAGTTAAGTTGGCTTCTAGATGGCCATTTGGGCTGATCTCCTCGGGTTTAGGTTTTCTTAGGAGGGTAATTAAGCTCAAGAAAGATCAGGGCCAAAAGATCAAGGAAAAATGCACTTGCTGTAAAATCTGAAATTTTGGGCCAAAAGAGAAATTATTTTCTATAGCAAAAAAAATACAAAAAGTCCTGCAATATTTTTGCTTGAGAAGGTGTGCCAAGGTCTAAAGAATATTTAGGAATTATTTCAGATTTTTGCGAGCAATAAAAATGAGGGTTGCTTTGGAGCAAAGGTTTCTGAAAAGAGTTTCAGAGAGGAAAATGAATATTTTTCTTTTATGAAAAATATTCATTTAATTATTTTGGCGATTTACCAGAGAAATAAGGTTGAATGAAAAGAAGATATGTCACTTGGGTGAAAGTCAAGGGTATGCCCAAGTGACAAGTCCATTTGAAATGATTCCAAAATCCAAATCAATGCAAGGCAAAAACCAAGTCCGGAAACAGAGAGAAGGCAACTCCAGAAAAAGACAGAAGGGAAAATCCAGGCTGTCACAAACCTCCCCCACTTAGGATGAATCTCGTCCTCGAGATTCGGTTGCTTGGGAAAACAACTCTGGGTATGTATTTCTTCAAAATTCCTCTCTTTCCCAGGTTGCTTCCTCTTCGGTGTGATGCTCCCACTGAACCTTGTAAAACTTTATTTCTTTGCTGCGAGTGACTCTTTCTGTATGATCCAATATTCTCATTGGCTTTTCCTCATAAGTAAATCCTTAGCCAATTCTATCTATGACATATCAGCCCTTTTCCCCGGTGGCGAGATGCATCTTCTCAGCTGCGAGATATGAAACACATTATGTACTTCTGACAGTTCCGGTGGCAATTCCAACTAATATGCAATTGTTCCGACTCTGGCCATGACTGGAAACCGACCGACGTATGTGGGTGCCAATTTTCCGCGGGTCTGAAACCTCTTGACTCCTTTCATAGGGGTTACTCAGAGATACGTGTTCTCCGGGTTCAAAGCTGATCTGACGGTGTTTGCATCATAGTAGCTCTTCTGTCATGATTTGGCCAGCTGCAGTCTGTCTTGGATTTCCTTGACTTGCTTCTCTGCTTCGAGCATTAAATCAATCCCGAAAATACTGCTGTCTCCGGTTTGAGACCAGTTCAACGGAGTGCGGCATTTCCGGCCATACAGAGCTTCATAGGGTGACATCTTTAAGCTGGTCTGGAAACTGTTGTTGTAGGAGAACTCGGCGTAGGGCAGACAGTCTTCCCACTTGGTTCCTTGGGTGAATGCACATGCCCGGAGCATATCTTAGAGTATTTGATTTACTCACTCATTCTGTCCATCTGTCTGGGGATGATAAGCCGTGTTGTACTGTAGAGCAGTCCCCAAGGCTTGATGTAGTCGAGACCAAAACGCGGAGGTGAAGAGAGATCCCCTGTCGGAAGTGATAGTCTTGGGTACTCCATGCAGACTGACAATTCGTGACACATATAATTGTGCAAGTTGATTTGCACGGTAGGTGGTCCGGATGGGAAGGAAATGTGCCACCTTTGTTAAGGTGTCCACTATGACCCATATTGCGTTGTTTCCTCGGTGAGACCTTGGTAATTCGGCGATGAAATCCATGCTGATATCGTCCCATTTCCATTGGGATACTGGCAGAGGTTGGAGGAGTCCGGCGGGTTTTTGGTGTTTCGCCTTTACCTTGTTGCATATATCGCAACAGGCCACAAAGTATGTGATGTCTTTCTTCATTCCATCCCACCAGAATACCCAACGAAGGTCTTCATACATTTTGGTACCACCTGGGTGAATTGAGTATGGCGTTTCATGTGCTTCTGCCAACATCTTCTTCTTCAGACCTTCGAGGTTGGGTACGCAAATCCTTCCTCGGAACCTTAGCTTACCTTGTTGATCCCTAGAGAAATCCGGTGCATGCCCTTTATGCATCTTCTGGACATATCTTTTCAATAGTTTGTCATCTGCCTGAGCACTGCGGATTTCTTCTTCGAGAGTAGGGGCAACTTCCAATATGTTGGCAAGACGGACATCGGTGATCACCAAATTGAGCTGAGTGATTTCTTCATAAAGCTCGGGAGGCAATGAATCCATGAGAGCATTAAGGTTGGCTGGTTTGCGGTTGAGGGCATCATCCACCACATTAGCTTTGCCCGGGTGATAATTTATTCCGAGGTCGTAGTCCTTAACCAACTAGAGCCATCTTCGCTATCGAAGGTTCAAATCGGGCTGAGTGAATATATACTTGAGACTCTTGCGGTCGGTAAATATCTGGCACTTCTTTCCAATCAGATAGTGTCTCCAGATCTTCAAAGCGTGTACCACCGCGGCCAATTACAAATCATGAGTGGGATAGTTTCCTTCATGTTGTCGCAGTTGTCGGGATGCATAAGCCACATGATGCGGAGCATCCCACGTTCATCCCCATGTACACTCCGACTACTCTCCAAGCCCCAAGAGGACATATGACGAGACCTCGACCATATGCCATAGGGCACAAGGTGAACTCACTCCTCTTCGAACCGTCACTTTCCACATGTGAGACATGGCTACTACCTCATGCATGGACCTTGCATACACTCAGGTACAACCGAGACGATCATGGAGGATCCAAGGACCAAGGCCAAGCATGGAAGAGGAGAAGGAAGAAGAAGCAAGGACAAGCTTCTAGAAAGCTCGGAACTTCCGGCCACAGCCCGGAACTTCCGGTCCCCGGACCTTCCGGCCTGCCCGGAACCTTCGGCCTCCAGAGTCCAGACTAGCCCCGAGCACGCTAACTCTCTGGATATCCCGGAACCCGGCCGGAACCTGCCCGGAACTTCCGGAGCTCGGAACTTCTGCCCCCGCTCGGAACTTCCGGCCTGTCTGCGCACAGTGTATTGGGCCGAGCCCATGTACCCCTTCGCCCTCACTTACCCTGATGCGGAGCATCCCACGTTCATCCCCATGTACACTCCGACTACTCTCCAAGCCCCAAGAGGACATATGACGAGACCTCGACCATACGCCATAGGGCACAAGGTGAACTCACTCCTCTTCGAACCGTCACTTTCCACATGTGAGACATGGCTACTACCTCATGCATGGACCTTGCATACACTCAGGTACAACCGAGACGACCATGGAGGATCTAAGGACCAAGGCCAAGCATGGAAGAGGAGAAGTAAGAAGAACCAGGGACAAGCTTCTGGAAAGCCCGGAACTTCCGGCCCCCGGACCTTCCAACCTGCCCGGAACCTGCGGCCCACGGAGTCCAGACCAGCCCCGAGCGCGCCAACTCTCTGGATAGCCCGGAACCCGGCCGGAACCTGCCCGGAACTTCCGGCCTGCCTGCGTGCAAAGACTCGGGCCGAAGCCCATGTAACCCTTTCCCACTTACCCCTTCGTGGCTTAGACTATAAATAGACCACCTCGGCATCCTAGTTAAGGTTAGCAAAGGATTAGCTCATGTTTGTGTGAGAGCTTTGCTCATCCACTTGGTTACCTTCTCCTCGGAGACGTGCCTCCATCGGAGAAGATCCTTCCAAGCGGATTCAAGACCCCCTCTTGGGTGGCCCCCATCAAGACCTCCTCATGGAGAAGAACCCGGTTACCTCTTGTATCGTCCTTTGTTGATCGTGGATCGTGTATCTCTCTTTGTGTTCATCTATCTAGCGCATGTGTAATCGAATCTTGTTGGTTTGAGTGATTCTCTTGTGTTTTCCCCCATGATTTCGCTCGTGCTCTTCCGCTCGTTCTTCATGTTCCTCGTAGGGATTCTCTCCAAACGTGAAAGATCGTCCACATAGGGTTCCGCCCCACATCATCTTGGTATCATGAGCTACGTTGATCACGTTTTTGGAGCCCCTACCCTTTGTTTTCTAGCTTGATTTTGTTGATTTTGTCCTAAATCCGAAAATCCCCACCAAAAATAGCCCCCAAATTTTTTGTGATTTGTTGGTTTTGATGATGTTTTGTTGATTTTGATCCATGGATTCATTGTGTTTCAAGTGGATCTAGCTTTCCCCCATCTTTTCCCCCTTTCCATCCATGAAATCTCCCCAATTTTGACCTTGGAAATCGAGTTTTTCCGCCCCTGTTCTCAGATCTAGAATTTAGGGTTCGTCCCGGACAAAATTCCACGACCCCCGGAACTTCCGTCCCCCGGAACTTCCGTCCTTACCCCGGAACTTCCGGGCTAAACAGAAAGTTTACCCCAAAAATCCCCTTGACCCCCGCACTTTTTCTGCGGCCCCCGGAACTTCCGGCCACCACCCCCCCCCCTAACCCCGGAACTTCCGGCCTAACCAGAGACACTGCACAGAATTTCAGCATCAGCCTTCTTCACCGTTTTCATCATAACTTTTCACTCCGAACTCCAATTTGAGTGTTCTTTGGATCGTTTTGAAGCTATCGACGTGCCCGAGGTCCTCACCTTGGTTTCAACACCTTTTGACATCATCAAATTTTTGGTACTTTGGCATCTTTGCCTAGGGCTTCCACCATATCATCCGCGAAACCACCTTAGCCTTCCACAACATAACCCATTTGGTTCCCCATAGCATTTGAGGTTGTTTGAGTAGTGACTTGAGTCTCCTAAGGTGTTTAGGCTACTTAGGGACGGTTGCTTCTTCATCAACCACCTCCATAACTTGCGCATAGGCTTGCCCACCGTACACTTCCGCCACACCAACTTAACCCAATTTTGTTGTGTTGAGAGTTGTGTATCCTAAGGTGTTTCGGCTACTTAGGGACGTGCCTTCAACTTTGACTCCGTGTATAGCCCATCATAAGCTCCCACCACCATAACCCGGTCAACTTCGGCTACTCGGGTTTCCACAAATACTTCCGCTTTGCCAAGTGCAAACCACCGCATTCCCGCTACCACCATTTTGACATTTGACGTTTGATATTTTGAGTTTGCGGTTTTTCCGTTTCCTAAGGTGTTTCGGCTACTTAGGGACGAGTCTTCATCAACTTGGTATCTACATCAAGACCATCGCCACTCATCATCGCCATTGACAGCAACCTCTATATCATCTTGTTATAGTGGTATCCCTCCATTGTATATTCCCTTGCAATTGCATTGTTAACCCCTAGCCCATTTTGCGTTACTTCCCTATCGAGACTAGCCATTTGAGTATTGCCGGCAACTTTACTTGTGCACATTAGTGATCATACTTCCCATAGCATACATACCATATCATCGTGGTGCATATCTTGGTATCATATCGTGTGTCACAAGTTTGTTCCTGCATATACACAATTGCTATCTTGGTTTGTGCATTGTGCAAAAGTGGCCATAAAAAAGAGAGAGAATAAGCTTTTAAGCAAAGAAAAAGAGAAAGAGCAAATAAGCTTGTAAGCAAGTGCCATAGCATCATACCACATTGCATATACGATTTTCATATCCGATCATCTTGGATCATCTTGAGAGAAACACCGGGAACCATACATACATAGCATAGTTGGGATAGAAGTTTATCCATTTTGCATCTTATAGGTTGTGCACAAGTGTCGTATCCGCCTATTGAGCAATCATGCTAGCGTGTCTCTTGAGTTGTGCAACACGAGAATTTTCCGTGGATTCCACATTTTGTGCTCATTCCTTGGTTGCACGGCCCCATTTATCTATCCGTGTGTGTGTTTCCGTGTGCCATTCATTGCTATTGGTCTACTTGTTTCACTTGTGAATTTGTGAATCTCTTTCAACATTATTGACTCTTGCTAACATTTTTGCATCAAATTTTTGTGCCACTATCCTCACCGAGCTCCACCATAAGCCTTACTTGTGTAGGTGTGAGAAACCGACAAGAATTGGTACCAATTGTGCTATTTCCTTGTTACACATTGAGTGATCATTTATCCATCTTCAACATCGGTCAAGGTACATTTGGTATAAATTCTTCTCTTTCTCCCACTCATATTTGCTCGAGTCTTGTGATGGATAGGCAAGGCATTTCATCTCCGGTCTTCCACAACAACGACGGCGTGAACAACTACATCACCAAAGCGTCCATCTTTGATCTACAACGACAAATGCAAGGCGCACAATCAAGATTGCAAAAGCGCATCGAGAACCTCTCCATTGACATTCATCACTCCGAAGCAAGGAAAAGGGACTACATCAACAACAAGCTTTCCACACAAAAGGAGGAGCAAGATGCAAGGATGGAGGAGATTCGGGCCTTGATCAAGTCTACTTCCCCTTCATCATCCTCAAGGCGGCGACATTCAAGTCACAAGTCTTCGGAGCGCAAACAAGATGCAAGCGCAAATCGTCCACGTCCACATCTACATAGCGACCACCATCACGTTCGTGATCCACATCGTCATGAAGGGCAAGTCACCTCCAAGCATCATGTGCACGACGAAGACGAACGACATCTACTACGAGCTCAAGCACGACAACGACATCATCATCATGAAGATGCTCCACAAGCGCAAATGCAAAAGTCCCAACAAGCCCTACTTCACGCCAAGTCCAAGCTTCATCAGCATAAGAGAAGACCGCAAGACGAGCACCACCACGACGGAGCTACGTCTACACCAACCACTTCGGCATCTTCGCCAAGTACTATCAAGGCATCTTCGCCTTTGGACGTACCGCATCTTCGCCTACTTCCCGTGAGTTCGCCTACATCGACTTCAACAAGTCCAAGGCGACCACCTACGAGCGAGGGTGACACTTCCATCTTCGGAAGCCCCTCAAGGAAGATGGCCGATCATGGGAAATTCCCTTCGGTCATGGAGACGAGCTACGAGGTGCCACATCATATGGGCCTCCAACAACAAGACGGCGACAAGAAGGTCGAGCAAGGGCCATCCACTTCGACCACGGCGATAGGAATTGAGCATGGAGACATTTGCACCAACATCTCTCCGACACACACATATGTCGAGATGCCCCAAGTGCCATGTGAGGAGAGCCACTACCACATGAGTGACATGAGTGACTCCACCATACGTGACATTGAGAGCATTTCCTATGAGAGGATGAGTGTGACCACCACTAGTGATGAGGACATCAATACCATTGTTACACCCACAGCCCCTACTGCTACATATACTGGACCAATTACTAGAGCTCGCGCACGCCAATTAAATTATCAGGTACTTTCGTTTCTTGGTAATGATTCTAATGTTCATGAGAATATGATGCTGCCTAAATTGGATACATTTGTTTTGCTTACAAATGAAGGCCCTAGCTTGGAGAAGGATGGACATTGGAGCAAGAACAAGCATGGAGATAATGCCATGCTAAGGGGAACAAAACGGAGTTACAAGTGATGATTTCAGGACTTTGAAGCCACCATAATGGGTGCATGAAGCCTTGGACGAAATATACAAGATGCTACTTCATAAATGTCGTCCCGAGGCTATTCTAGGTGCTGGGTCACCTTATTAGTGGGCCAGGCCCATGTAATTTCGAAATACTTAAGTATAGGCTGTTTTTAGAGTCCGTATGTGTGGGGAAACAAGAGTTAGGGTTGATTTCGGACCCCTCCACCAAGGGCCACGAAATTCCCCCCCTCTTCCTCCATATATACAGCCCTTAGGGCACCGTTTAGACCTTGGGTTTTGTTTAGATTAAAGTTCGCCATAGCTGCAACCGCTGTGCCGTTTGTGTTCAACGACCGGACAAAGGCGCCACGAACCTCACCTTGATCAATAAAGCTTTCATCTTATATTCGCAATATCCAGATTGCAATCTCAGTTTCTTGCTTGTTCTTCGTTTGCTCGCAGGAAAGCAGACCCTCGTGGTCAGGTTGATCGTGCTCGGCGTGGTCAATAACCTCTCGGAGTTGGTTTAGCGATTGCTAAGGCGCGGCGTCCTCAAGACGTTCGTAGTCGGATCGTCAAAGTCGATTTCCTCCAAAGCGAAAACCACATCTCATCGAAAGACGGGACACCTTTGCCTCTATCAAGTGGTATCAGATTTCCAGGTTGCTCGGTGAGATTTTACAGTTTTCCGTAGTTTAGATCGAGTCTGTTCTTCATACCTATAGTCCACGAAAAAGCCACAAAAAAATTAGGGTTAGTTCATCATATCCGAACCAATCTGAGCCTTTGCATAATCTTTTTAGGGTTTTGCTTTGTTGAATTTGCGGTTGCATCGTCGTGTCTAGTTGCTGGTCTTAGAGTCTAGTCTTTTAGAGTTTCGAGTTCTGGTCATAAGTTGTCACGCCGCCGCCGCACCATCATCATTGCTTATCCGCCACCGCTCTGAATCCGTATCCATATACCACCACCGCTACCATATACCACCACCGCTGCCATATACCACCACCATATATCCACCACCAATCCGAGTTCTTTTCATATTAGGTTTGTTTTCGAGCTCCATCTAGTTTCCGATTCGTGTTTCCTTGCCGGAGTAGGTTTCTGGAAACCACCCTCCGTTTAGGCCCAAAATTTTCCGAAAACGAACTTGTCGAAAAAATTTCTGGCTATCCTATTTTTAGGTGTTTCTAAGTGTATTGAGACGATCGCCGTTATAGAAAGTTTTTTGACCCGTTTCAGTTTTTGGGTCCGGCAATCGAAAAAAAAAAATTGGTCGAAAAATTTCGTGCCCATCTGTCGATTTGACACAGGAAGAGTTTTGAGACACTCGCCATTATAGTGATTTTTCAAAAAAAAAAAAAGCAGCGCAAAAAAAAGCGCAAAAAAAAAGCGAAAAAAAAATATTCAGTGTGCTTTTCCGTTGTTTCCGTGCAGCGCCGTGATTTTGTTAGTGTTCTAGGCTCGCGTCTCTAGCACGGTCTAGCCTAGGACCAGACAGATCACCGTCGTGAGCGTTTATTCAACTTTGCATCTCGAATTGATTATTGCTGACCCTTTTGCTACCATATTATAAGCCTTCCCAGCTCCACATACATCTACATCGTCGTTTGACTCTCCACAGTAATCGCTCTATCCAAGCTTTGAGAGTTTTGACTACATCGGTTGCCGATCACCGCTTTCTTCTGGGTAAGAACTGGTAAGAATTTGAGATTTGCTTGACGGATTTGTGACTGTCCACCACACCACCACCACCACTTCCTAGTAGTCTGTCGAATCATATTCTTGTGTGTTTCTATTGCTGCTAACCATGGCAGGATCACAAGCCGATTTAGACCGACCGGGAGAACATGACAAACAAAGCGCTACATGATAAGTTTCAACAAATGATGAGTGGGCAGGTGGACGATGTGCTAAATAGATTTGAAGAGGCCATGGAGAAGATAGATGGCATTGAGAAGGCGTTCGAAACAAAGCTCGATAACAAGTTTAATGAATTGCTCGCGCGTCTACCACCACCACCACCGGCTGCACCTAACGCACCTCTACTACAACAACATGGACTACCTCCACATCGCGAAACAGCCCTCCGCCGAGCTTCCGTGTCCCTCTTCACCTGGCCAAGCTCTGGTGCTGCTGTTGATATACGTGGCTCCTGCTGCTGCGGCGGGGAGGATGATTATGTGAGAGCTTACGAGGATGAAGTTGATCAACATCGAACTACGTGCAACCACCAGCACCACAACCACCAGGTCGTCCACATGCAAATAATGGCAATGTTGGGCTCCCCTTCAGTGCGAGATCATGACCATCTCCCTAAACTGAAATTGAATATTCCACCATTTGAGGGTAGATATGTTCCTGATATATATCTTACTTGGGAATTAGAAACTGAACAACGATTTACATGTTTACAATATCACGAGGAGAGCGTGTTCCTGCTGCCGTTTGTGCTTTCACTAGCTTTGCATGTGTTTGGTGGTCCGAACATTGTAGATTATATCCTGTTCCAGCTACTTGGGCTGCTTTGAAAACTGCTATGCGTGCTCGTTGGGTTCCACCATATTATCAGCGTGAATTACTTCAAAATTGCAGCGCTTAAGACAAGGAAAAATTCGGTGAAGAATATTATCAGGAATTACAAACTGGCTTGATTAGATGTGGTATTGTTGAGGAGAATGAAGCTATGCTTGCACGTTTTACGGGTGGATTAAATAGAGATTCAGACCATTCTAGACTACAAGGATTATAATAATATCACTCGATTATTCCATCTTGCTTGTAAAGCTGAGCGTGAAGTGCAGGATCGACAGGCGTTGGCGCGGACTAACTTTTCTCGCAGGTCGACCTTCATCATGGACACCACGTGCATCATCTACTTCCACACGTTCTACTACACGGCACCTCCGTCGGCTGCCACCTCCAACCGTGATACAAGAAAGCAGGCACAACCACCACTATCGCCAAGAGTACACCTGCTGGGCCTACAGAGCTCTTCTTCTTCCATGGCGTCAACAGGGCACACAAGTGATATTATTTGTCGTCGTTGTAAGGGAAGAGGACATTTTGAGAGAATGCCAATCTCAGCGTGTGATGATTGCTACGAGGATGGTGGGTATGAATCTGCTAGTGACTATGATGAAGAGACTTTGGCTCTTATTACACATGAAGAACACGGTGGAGATGATTACGATCTGAGGCGCAATACATGGCTGCTGAAGATCTTGATGGTATGAATGTTTAGTTGCTCAACGTGTTTTGAGTGTGCAGGTTACACAAGCTGAGCAAAATCAGAGGCATAACTTGTTCCATACAAAGGGAGTTGTGAAGGAACGTTCTATTAGCGTCATCATAGATGGAGGAGCTGCAACAACTTGGCTAGCATGGATATGGTGGAGAAGCTTTCTCTCACCACAAGACCACATCCACATCCTTACTACATCCAATGGTTCAACAACAGCGGCAAGGTTAAGGTAACACGTCTGTTCGTGTGCATTTTAGTATCTCTACATATGCTGATTATGTTGATTGTGATGTGGTACCTATGCAAGCATGTTCCTTATTACTTGGTAGACCATGGCAATTTGATAAAATTCTGTACACCATGGTAGAAACAATCAGTATACTCTTGTTCACAAGGATAAAAATATTACTTTGCTTCCTATGACTCTGATTCCATTTTGAAAGATGATATTAATAGAGCTAATAAAGCAAAACAGGAGAAAAATAAGAGTGAAAATCAGATTGTGGCAAAAGAATTTGAGCAACAAATGAAGCCTAATCATAAACCATCTAATGTTGCTTCGAAATTAAACTGAAAAGTGCATGTTTATTTGCCACCAAATCTGATATTGATGAGCTAGATTCTAGCAAATCTGTTTGCTATGCTTTTGTGTGCAAAGAGGCATTATTTTCATTCGAGGGCGTGCCTTCCTCTTTGCCCCCCGCTGTCACTAACATTTTGGGGAGTTCACGACGTCTTCCCACAAGGCGTGCCACCGGATTACCACCTATTCGAGGGATTGAGCATCAAATTGACTTAATTCCCGGTGCATCGCTACCCAACCGCGCACCATACCGTACCAATCCGGAGGAGGCGAAGGAGATTATGCGTCAAGTACAGGAGCTGCTCGACAAAGGTTATATCGCGAATCTCTTAGTCCTGTGCTGTTCCTATTATACTAGTGCCTAAAAAGGATGGTACGTCGGCGTATGTGTGTTGATTGTAGAGGCATTAATAATATTACTATTCGTTATCGTCATCCTATTCCTAGGCTAGATGATATGCTTGATGAATTGAGTGGCTCTACAATATTCTCCAAAGTTGATTTGCGTAGTGGATACCATCAAATTCGTATGAAATTGGGAGATGAATGGAAAACAGCATTTAAAACTAAGTTTGGATTATATGAGTGGTTAGTCATGCCTTTTGGGTTAACTAATGCACCTAGTACTTTCATGAGATTAATGAGCGAAGTTTTACGTGCTTTCATTGGACGATTTGTGGTAGTTTACTTTGATGATATACTGATTTATAGCAAATCTTTGGAAGAACATTTGGAACATTTACGTGCTGTTTTTAATGCTCTACGTGATGCACGTTTGTTTGGTAACCTTGGGAAGTGCACCTTTTGCACCGACCGAGTATCTTTTCTTGGCTATGTTGTTACTCCACAGGAATTGAAGTTGATAAAGCCAAGATTGAAGCTATTGAGAGTTGGCGCAGCCCAAAACGGTCACACAAGTGAGGAGTTTTCTTGGACTCGCTGGTTTCTATAGGCGTTTTGTGAGAGACTTTAGCACCATTGCTGCACCTCTCAATGAGCTTACAAAGAAGGATGTGCCTTTTGTTTGGGGTACCGCACAAGAAGAAGCCTTCACGGTATTGAAAGATAAGTTGACACATGCTCCTTTACTCCAACTTCGACTTGAATAAGACTTTTGAGCTTGAATGTGATGCTAGTGGAATTGGATTAGGAGGTGTGTTATTACAAGATGGCAAACCTGTTGCATACTTTTCGAAAAATTGAGTGGGCCTAGTCTGAACTATTCTACTTATGACAAAGAATTATATGCTCTTGTTAGGACTTTAGAGACATGGCAACATTATTTATGGCCCAAAGAATTTGTTATACATTCGATCATGAATCTTTGAAACATATTAAAAGTCAAGCTAAACTGAATCGTAGACATGCTAAATGGGTTGAATTCATTGAGACTTTCCCTTATGTCATTAACCACAAGAAGGGTAAAGAAAATGTTATTCTTGATGCTTTGTCTCGTCGCTATACTATGCTTTCACAACTTGACTTCAAAATATTTGGTTTGGAGACCATCAAAGATCAATATGTGCATGATGCTGATTTTAAAGATGTAATGCAGAATTGTAAAGAAGGAAGAACATGGAACAAGTTCGTTATTAATGATGGTTTTGTGTTCGTGCTAACAAGCTATGCATTCCTGCTAGCTCTGTTCGTCTTTTGTTGTTGCAGGAGGCGCATGGAGGAGGATTAATGGGACACTTTGGCGTCAAGAAGGCGGAGGATATACTTGCTACACATTTCTTTTGGCCAAAGATGAGGCGGATGTTGAGCGTTTTGTTGCTCGCTGCACTACATGTCAAAAAGCTAAGTCACGACTCAATCCTCATGGTTTATATATGCCTTTGCACTGTGCCTAGTGTTCCTTGGGAGGATATATCTATGGACTTTGTTTTAGGTTTACCTCGAACAAAGAAGGGAGGATAGCATATTTGTTGTCGTGGATAGATTCTCGAAAATGGCACACTTTATACCATGTCATAAAAGCGATGATCTTTGTTAATGTTGCTGATTTGTTCTTTCGTGAAATTATTCGCTTGCATGGTGTGCCAAATACTATTGTTTCAGATCGTGATACTAAATTTCTTAGCCACTTTTGGAGATGTTTATGGGCTAAGTTGGGGACTAAACTGCTTTTAGTACTACTTGTCACCCCAAACTGATGGACAAACTGAAGTAGTCAATAGAACATTGTCTACTATGCTTAGGGCTGTTTTGAAGAATAATAAGAAAATGTGGGAAGAATGCTTGCCTCATATTGAATTTGCTTATAATCGTTCATTGCATTCTACAACTAAGATGTGCCCTTTTGAAATTGTGTATGGCTTCCTACCTCGTGCACCTATTGATTTGTTGCCTCTTCCATCTTGGAGAAGGTTAATTTTGATGCTAAAGAACGTGCTGAATTGATTTTAAAATGCATGAGATAACTAAGGAAAACATTGAGCGTATGAATGCTAAATATAAACTTCTGGAGATAAGGGTAGAAAACATGTTGTCTTTGCACTGGAGATCTTGTTTGGTTACATTTGCGTAAGGATAGGTTTCCTAATTTTGCAAATCAAAGCTAATGCCACGTCTTGATGGTCCATTTAAGGTGTTAGAGAAAATAAATGATAATGCATATAAACTTGAGCTGCCTGCAGATTTTGGGGTTAGTCCCACTTTTAACATTGCAGATTTGAAGCCTTATTTGGGTGAGGAATATGAGCTTCCGTCGAGGCGACTTCATTTCAAGAAGGGAGGATGATGAGGACATCAATACCATTGTTACACCCACAGCCCCTCTGCTACATATCTTGGACCAATTACTAGAGCTCAAGACGCCAATTAAATTATCGGTACTTTCGTTTCTTGGTAATGATTCTAATGTTCATGAGAATATGATGCTGCCTAAATTGGATACATTTGTTTTGCTTACAAATGAAGGCCCTAGCTTGGAGAAGGATGGACATTGGAGCAAGAACAAGCATGGAGATAATGCCATGCATAAGGGGAACAAACGGAGTTACAAGTGATGATTTCAGGACTTTGAAGCCACCATAATGGGTGCATCAAGCCTTGGACGAAATATACAAGATGCTACTTCATAAATGTCGCCCCGAGGCTATTCTAGGTGCTTCGTCACCTTATTAGTGGGCCAGGCCCATGTAATTTCGAAATACTTAAGTATAGGCTGTTTTAGAGTCCGTATGTGTGGGGAAACAAGAGTTAGGGTTGATTTGGACCCCTCCACCAAGGGCCACGAAATTCCCCCTCTTCCTCCATATATACAGCCCTTAGGGCACCGTTTAGACCTTGGGTTTTGTTTAGATTAAAAGTTCGCCATAGCTGCAACTTCGCGTGCCGTTTGTGTTCAACGACCGGACAAAGGCGCCATGAACCCCACCTTGATCAATAAAGCTTTCATCTTATATTCGCAATATCCAGATTGCAATCTCAGTTTCTTGCTTGTTCTTCGTTTGCTCGCAGGAAACAGACCCTCGTGGTCAGGTTGATCGTGCTCCGGCGTGGTCAATAACCTCTCGGAGTTGGTTTAGCGATTGCTAAGGCGCGACGTCCTCGCACGTTCGTAGTCGGATCGTCAAAGTCGATTTCCTCCAAAGCGAAAACCACATCTCATCGAAAGACGGGACACCTTTGCCTCTATCAACTAGCCCCACACATGAGAGCATGCCACACATCCTATGTGAGGTTGAGCGCCATTTGAGTGACTCCACCAACCATGCGAGTGAGAGCATCCAAGAGGGAGTGAGTGAGCCACAACACTTAGTGAGCGAGGTAGTTGACACGGCATGTGAGGCCACTTTGATTTCTAACGACTTAACCTCTACTCCTAGTGTGTTTTCTTCTTTGGTGCTAGGTCTCCTACATGACGACATGCCTATCCTCGACAAGTCCATACCTCCAATGGAGACGACGATGGCCATGGTGGACGATGATGCACCACCCACATGGTTCCATCAAGATGAAGATGACAACGATTGGATCTTCAACACCTTCACCTACAACACATGAGCGATGCTCCAAAGGTAACATAGGTGATGGTTCTTCTCTTGTCCCACTAGTGGACTATCTTACCAATGCTTTCTTGCATGATGTAGATCCACCTATTCCCATGCTTCATGCTAGTGCGACTTCTTCATGACATGACTTACCTATTTATGATGAATATGATGATGATCATGTTGAATTGCCTAGTTGTGATGCTATGCTCCATAGGATATCATGTGAAAATTCTATTGGTGACATCATGTTCGACAATCCATTGAACTTGTCATATGCTATGAGTGAGATCTCCCATATTGCATCATCACAATCTCAACATAGTAACTATGCATGCCCCATTAAAATCAATCCCATTTGCACTTATGGCATAGATGACGAGATGATGGTCATTGGCTTTTGTTTTTCATGTGATGATATTGCCATGCTTCCTTTACATGATTTGCGCAATTCATCTACTATACCCTGCCATGATCACATTGTTCCAAATATGCATTGTTTTGGATGTTGTCAATATTCTCCATATGACGTTTCCATTAATGCTCATGAGGAGACCCCCATAGTTTCCTCATATATATTAGGAGATTTTGATACATTCCATACTTTGCATGATTCCCATAATTACGTGCACCATATGCATTCCATGAATAACAATGCTCTACATATTTCTCATGATGCATTACACAATTTGGGTCTCCATTATGCTATACATAACAACAGACCTATCATGATGGATGACATGTTTCTATATCACGCATCTCATTTATTTGAGCATTGGATATTTGATGCTAACCAACACAAGCACGTATGCATCATGATGGATGGTGCGTACATCTACCACGCACACACAATTTTCCCATTGTCTTTGTTTTGTGTAGGTACTCACGTATACTCGTCAACCTCTCAATCCGAAGAGTTGACGAAACGAGCTCTTGAGAGCAACGATGACTTGGGATACCATGGACTATCATTCCCACCATTCCTTTTGCGCAAGGACTACGCGCATCTCTTTTACTTGTCTCTCACACGGCTATGGGCTATTTACCACTTGTTACCTTATGCCCATTTTCCCGTGTTCACTTTGCATGTTATTTTTACTCCTATGCCTTTACCATGCAATTGTGACCCTTGCTTGCATCTACCCATGATTCACCATTATGATTATTCTATGTGTATTTGCATGCTTGGTGAAGATACTAGTAGCTATTGCCATGATTTCTTTGTGCCCCATGCTATTGATGCTTGTTGTGTTGGGAGAGTCTTGATGCCCCGTTGCTACCTACATATGGCTTCTCACCAATACATTCATGCTATTGTCCTCATATCTTGCTTTCATGTTTGTGCTATGTCATGTGAATTACTCATGCCCACTATTTTCACACATGACATGATTGCCATGATTCCCTCTAGTATGTTCCATCTTCGCACTACTAGCTTGCTTGACTTGATCGCTATGATTGCTTGCTATTTTGCATCACCCATGTTCCACTATTACTCGCTTTCTTGGGTTGATGACATATATGTTCATGCCTCTCACATGGTATATCTTGATCATTGTCTCTTGTGTCCATTAGTTGCCTCTCTCATATCCACTTATATTGAGTCCAACCATACTATGCTTATTGATCTTGGAGACTTTGACACTTTACTTGTGATGCATGCTTGTTTATTTGAGCCTCTTCTATTTGGTTGTTCTTGCATCGTATGCCTCCATACTATGAAATGCTCCCTTGTCCTTTCTTATGATGAGCATGATGCATACACTTGTTGGGTATTTTACCATACGAATGATAGGTGTTGCATTTGCACTAACCTCATTTGTTTTTCCGAGTGGTTGTCATGTTCTTTCATTTTGAGGGATTCACAAGGCGGTACCTTCATGAGACATATTGGTTATGTGAAGGCATACACGATGTGCATCTCCAACCCTCTTGAGAAACTTCTAAAGGTGAATTCCTTCCTTTTGAGCCATCCTCAATTATGCATATTGGATGGGTCACTCTTTCATTGTTGTTTCCTTCTTATTGTTTACATGATAGATCTCGCGAACGGAGGAGCGACATTGAAGATTGGCTCTATGGACCTTCACATTGAGGAGCGCTCGGACTTCTTGGATGCACCTTCGTACCTCCACTCATGCCACGACATCGAGCATTGGTACATCAACACTCCTTTGACACATTGCACCAACACCTCCATATTTGTTGATTGTGCTCACACATGTCATGCTCGATGGACATATTATACTCACCACAGGGTTGCACCCTACGAATGGATTGACTCACATTATGATTGCTTTGTTGCATCTTATATTTTCATGTCATCCATGATATATGAGCTTGTGCATTTCCTTAGCAAATTTGTTGTGATCTTTCTTGATGGCATATTCATACATAATGATCACATTGCCTACCATCAATTGCATGATAACATAATCATATTGAGCATCCATTGCCATATTCTTGCTATTGATAAATCGTGTCACTATGACATCATTTTGCACCGTGGTTGCCTTGATCATATTCACAACACATTTGTGTGCACAATGAATGCTTTTGCTCCCACGAATGCTTTGCATATCATTCTATATCATCTTGTTAAGCTTCATGCGCTTTTTCATGAACAATCTTGCCTCACGGACTCATACTTCCTTGATGGACACTTTGTGTGCGCTAACCATTGTATTTCCGAGTGTCGCTTGTGTTTGCTCTTTTTACATGTCTACCACTCCGGCGACACCTTGGATTACTTGGATTGCGCCATGTCTTCAACTCCGTCTAACTCCCACTCCGTCCACGACAACCGTTTCAATGGTGATGAGGATCACGATCCGAGGTCGTATCTTTCCCAAGGGAGGGGAGATAATGCGGAGCATCCCGCGTTCATCCCCATGTACGCTCCGACTACTCTCCAAGCCCCAAGAGGACATATGACGAGACCTCGACCATACGCCATAGGGCACAAGGTGAACTCACTCCTCTTCGAACCGTCACTTTCCACATGTGAGACATGGCTACTACCTCATGCATGGACCTTGCATACACTCAGGTACAACCGAGATGACCATGGAGGATCCAAGGACCAAGGCCAAGCATGGAAGAGGAGAAGGAAGAAGAAGCAGGGACAAGCTTCGGAAAAGCCCGGAACTTCCGGCCCCCGGACCTTCCGGCCTGCCCGGAACCTCCGGCCCACGGAGTCCAGACCAGCCCCGAGCGCGCCAACTCTCTGGATAGCCTGGAACCCAGCAAGAACCTGCCCAGAACTTCCGGAGCCCGGAGCTTCCGGCCCTGCCCGGAACTTCTGGCATGCCTGCGTGCAAAGACTCGGGCCGAAGCCCATGTAACCCTTTCCCACTTACCCCTTCGTGGCTTAGACTATAAATAGACCACCTCATCCTCCTAGTTAGGATTAGCAAAGGATTAGCTCATGTTTGTGTGAGAGCTTTGCTCATCCACTTGGTTACCTTCTCCTTGGAGACGTGCCTCCATCGGAGAAGATCCTTCCAAGCGGATTCAAGACCCCCTCTTGGGTGGCCCCCATCAAGACCTCCTCACGGAGAAGAACCCGGTTACCTCTTGTATCGTCCTTTGTTGATCATGGATCGTGTATCTCTCTTTGTGTTCATCAATCTAGCGCATGTGTAATCGAATCTTGTTGGTTTGAGTGATTCTCTTGTGTTTTCCCCCATGATTTCCCTCGTGCTCTTCCGCTTGTTCTTCGTGTTCCTCGTAGGGATCCTCTCCAAATGTGAAAGATCGTCCACATAGGGTTCCGCCCCACATCATACCCCTTCGTGGGCTAGCACTATATATACTCCCCCACCTCCTCCTAGTTAGGGTTAGCGTTGTGATAGCTCATCTTGAGATAGAGCATAGCTCATCCGTACCGGATCTACTCCACGTGAAGGACCATGCCTCTTCGGAGAAGATCCATTCGGATTCAAGGCCTCCATCCGGAGAAGACAATCAAGACCTCCTCACGGAGAAGAACGGTTACTCTTGTATCTTCCTTTGTTGATTTTGGATCATGTGTTACCTTGTGCTTTAGGTGATCTAGCCCTTGTGTGATCAATCACTTGTCGGTTGAGTGTTTCTCTCGTTCCTCCCCATGATTTCCCTTGTGTTCTTCCGCGCGTTCTTCGTATTTCCCCGTAGGATCCACCCCAAACGTGAAAGATCGGCCCATAGGGTTTCGCCCTACATGCCCCTACCCTTTGTTTTCTAGATTGATTTTGTTGATTTCGTCCTAAATCCGAAAATCCCCACCAAAAATAGCCCCCAATTTTTTTGTGATTTGTTGGTTTGGATGATGTTTTGTTGATTTTGATCCATGGATTCGTTGTGTTTCAAGTGGATCTAGCCTTCCCCATCTTTTCCCCCATTTCCATCCATGAAATCTTCTCAATTTTGCCCCGGGAAACCGAGTTTTTCCGCCCCCGTTCTCAGATCTGGAATTTAGAGTTCGTCCTGGAAGAAATTCCACGACCCCCGGAACTTCCGGCCTCCCCCTGAACTTCCGTCCCACGGAACTTCCGTCCCAGCCCCGGAACTTCCGGGCTAAGCCGAAAGTTTACCCCCAAAAATCCCCAGACTCCCCGCAGTTTTTCCGCGACCCCCGGAACTTCCGGAGCCCGGAACTTCCGGCCCTAACCCCGGAACTTCCTGCCTAACCCGAAACATTGCACAGAATTTCAGCATCAGCCTTCTTCGCCGTTTTCATCATAACTTTTCACTCCGAACTCCGATTTGAGTGTTCTTTGTCTCGTTTTGAAGCTATCGACGTGCCCGGGGTCCTCAAGTTGGTTTTACCACCTTTTGACTCCATCAAAATTTTGAATCTTTGGCATCTTTGCCTAGGCCTTCTACCATATCATCTGCATAACAACCATAGCCTTCCACAACCTAACCCATTTTGTTCCCCATAGCATTTGAGGTTGTTTGAGTAGTGACTTGAGTCTCCTAAGGTGTTTAGGCTACTTAGGGATGGTTGCTTCCTCTTAAACCACCACCATAACTTTCGCATAGGCTTGCACACCATACACTTCCGCCACCCCAACTTAACCCTATTTTGTTGTGTTGAGAGTTGTGTCTCCAAAGGTGTTTCGGCTACTTAGGGACGGCAACTTCAACTCCGACACCGTGTATAGCCCATCGTACGTTTCCACCACCATAACCCTGTCAACTTCGGCTACTCGGGTTTCTACGAACACTTCCGTTTTGCCAAGTGCAAACCACCACCGCATTCCCGCTACCACCATTTTGACATTTGACGTTTGAGATTTTGAGTTTGCGGTTTTTTCCGTTTCCTAAGGTGTTTGGGCTACTTAGGGACGAGACTCCATCATCTTGGTTTCTCCATCAAGAACACCACCACTCATCATCGCCGGACGGTAACCTCCATATCATCTTGGTATCGTGGTATCCCTCCTTTGTATATTCCCCTTGTCATTGCATTGTTAACCCCTAGCCCATTTTGCAGTACTTACCTATCGAGACTAGCCATTTGAGTATTGCCGGCAACGTTACTAGTGCACATTAGTGATCATACTTCCCATAGCATACATACCATATCATCATGATGCATATATTGCTATCATATCTTGTGTCACAAGTTTGTTCCCGCATATACACAATTGCTATCTTGGTTTGTGCATTGTTCAAAAGTGGCCATACAAAAAAAAAGAATAAGCTTTTAAGCAAAGAAAAAGAGAGAGCAACGAGCTTGTAAGCAATAGCCATAGCATCATACCAGATTGCATATAAGCTTGTCATATCCGATCATCTTGGATCATCTTGAGAGAAACACCGGGAACCAAACATACATATCATACTTGGGATAGAAGTCGTTGCATTTTTGTCTCCTATATGTTGTGCACAAGTGTCGTATCCGCCTATTGAGCAATCATCCTAGCGTCTCTCTAGAGTTGTGCAACAAGAGCATTTTCCGTGGATTCCACATTTTGGCTCAATCCTTGGTTGCACGACCCCATTTGTCTATTTGCATGTGTGTGTTTCCGTGTGCCACATATTGCTATTGGTCTACTTGTTTCGCTTGCGAATTTGTGAATCTCTTTAAACATTGTTGATTCTTGCTAACATTTTGCATCAAATTTTTGTGCCACTACCCTCACCGAGCTCTACCATAAGCCTTATTTGTGTAGGTGTGAGAAACCGACAAGAATTGGTACCAATTGTGCTATTTCCTTGTTACACATTGAGTGATCATTGATCCATCTTCAACATCGGTCGAGGTACATTTGGTATAAGTTCTTCTCTTATTCCCACTCATACTTGCTCGAGTCTTGTGATGGACAGGCAAGGAATTTCCTCTCCGGTCTACGACAACAACGACGGCGTGAAACAACTACATCTCCAAAGCGTCCATCTTCGATTTACAACGACAGATGCAAGGCGCACAATCAAGATTGCGAGAGCGCATCGAGAACATCTCCATCGACATTCGTCACTCCGAAGCAAGGAAAAGGGACTACATCGACAAGAAGCTTTCCGCACATAAAGAGGAGCAAGATGCAAGGATGGAGGAGATTAGAGCCTTGATCAAGTCTTTTTCCCCTTCGTCATCTTCAAGGCGGCGACATTCAAGCCACAAGTCATCGGAGCGCGAACACGATGCAAGCGCAAGTCGTCCACGTCATCATCTACATGGCGACCACCATCGCATTCATGATCAACATCGTCATGAAGGGCAAGTCACCTCCAATCATCATGTGCACGACGACGACGAACGCCATCGATCTCAAGCGCGACAACGACACCATCATCATGAAGATGCTCCACAAGCGCAAACATACAAGTCCCAACAAGCACTACTTCACGCCAAGTCGAAGCTTCATGAGCACAAAAGAAGACCGCGAGACAGCCACCACCAAGACGGTGCTACGGCTACAACAACCACTTCGACATCTTCGCCAAGTGCTATCAAGGCATCTTCGCCTTTGGACGTATGGCATCTTCGCCTACTTCCCACGAGTACGCCTACAACGACTTCAACAAGTCCAAGGCGGCCACCTACGAGCGAGGGTGACACTTCCATCTTCGGAAGCCCCCCAAGGAAGATGGCCGAGCATGGGAAACTCCCTTCGGTCATGGAGACGAGCTACGAGGTGCCACATCATATGGGCCTCCCACACCAAGACGGTGACAAGAAGGTCGAGCAAGGGCCATCCCCTTCGACCATGGTGATAGGAGTTGAGCATGGAGACATTTGCGCCAACATCTCTCCGACACCCACATATGAAGAGATGCCTCAAGTGCCATGTGACGAGAGCCACAACCACATGAGTGACTCCACCATACGTGACATTGAGAGCATTTCCTATGAGAGGATGAGTGTGACCACCACTAGCCCCACACATGAGAGCATGCCAAACATCCTACGTGAGGTTTAGCGCCATTTGTTGACTACACCAACCATATGAGTGAGAGCATCTTACCGGGAGTGAGTGAGCCACAACACTTAGTGAGTGAGGTAGTTGACACGGCATGTGAGGCCACTATGATTTCTAATGACTTAACCTCTACTCCTAGTGTGTTTTCTTCTTTGGTGCTAGGTCTCCTACATGACGACATGCCTATACTTGACGATTCCTTACCTCCAATTGGAAAACCGATGGCCATGGTGGAAGAAGATGCACCCCCCACATGGTACCATCAAGTTGCAACTTCACCTACAACACATGAGCGATGCTCCAAAGGTAACATAGGTGATGGTGCTTCTCTTGTCCCACTAGCGGACTATCTCACGAATGATTGCTCTCATGATGTAGACCCACCTATTCCCATGCTTCATGCTAGTGAGACTTCTTCATGCCTTGACTTACCTATTTTTGATGAATATGACGATGAGCATGTTGAGTTGCCTAGTTGTGATGCTATGCTCCATAGGATATCATGTGAAAATTCTATTGGTCACATCATGTTTGACAACCCATTGAACTTGTCATATGCTATGAGTGAGATCTCCCATATTGCACCATTTCAATCTCAACATAGTAACTATGAATGCCGCATTAAAATCAATCCCATTTGCACTTATGGCATAGATGACGAGATGATGGTCATTGGCTTTTGTTTTTCATGTGATGATATGATAGAGGCAAAGGTGTCCCGTCTTTCGATGAGATGTTGGTTTTCGCTTTGGAGGAAGTCGACTTTGACGATCCAACTACGAACGTGCGAGGATGTCGCGCCTTAGCAATCGCTAAACCAACTCCGAGAGGTTATTGACCACGCCGGAGCACGATCAACCTGACCACGAGGGTCTGTTTCAAGGTGGGGTTCTGTGACGCCTTTGTCTGGTCGTTGAACACAAACGAAGTACGCGAAGTTGCAGCTATGGCGAACTTTTAATCTAAACAAAACCCAAAGCCTAAATGACGCCCTAAGGGCTGTATATATGGAGGAAGAGGAGGGAATTTCGTGGCCCTTGAGGGAGGGGTCCGAAACCAACCCTAACTCTTGTTTCCCCACACATACGGACTCTAAAAACAGCCTATACTTAAGTATTTCGAAATTACATGGGCCTGGCCCAATAATAAGGTGACGCAGCACCTAGAATAGCCTATGGACGAATATTATGAAGTGGCATCTTGTATATTTCGTCCAAGGCCTCATGCACTCATTAGGGTGGCTTCAAAGTCTGGAATCATCACTTGTAACTCCGTTCTTGTTCCCCTTTGCATGCCAACATCTCCATGCTTGAACTTGCTCCAAGGTTCATCTTTCTTGTCCATGGTAGGCCCTTCATTTGTAAGCAAAACAAATGTATCCAATTTAGGCAGCATCATATTCTCATGAACATTGGAATCGTTACCAAGAAAGCGAAAGTACCGATAATTCAATTGGCGTCTGTGAGCTCTAGTAATTGGTCCAAGATGTATAGCAGCAGGGGCTGTGGGTGTAACAATGGTATTGATGTCCTCATCATCCTCCCTTCTTGAAATGAAGTCGTCCTCGACGGAAGCTCATCTTCCTCACCCAAATAAGGCTTCAAATCTGCAATGTTAAAAGTGGGACTAACCCCAAAATCTGCAGGCAGCTCAAGTTTATATGCATTATCATTTATTTTCTCTAACACCTTAAATGGACCATCAAGACGTGGCATTAGCTTTGATTTGCGCAAATTAGGAAACCTATCCTTACACGCAAATGTAACCAAACAAGATCTCCGGTGCAAAGACAACATGTTTTCTACCCTTATCTCCAGCAAGTTTATATTTAGCATTCATACGCTCAATGTTTTCCTTAGTTAACTCATGCATTTTAAAATCAATTCAGCACGTTCTTTAGCATCAAAATTAACCTTCTCCGAAGATGGAAGAGGCAACAAATCAATAGGTGCACGAGGGAGGAAGCCATACACAATTTCAAAAGGGCACATCTTAGTAATAGAATGCAATGAGCGATTATAAGCAAATTCAATATGAGGCAAGCATTCTTCCCACATTTTCTTATTATTCTTCAAAACAGCCCTAAGCATAGTAGACAATGTTCTATTGACTACTTCAGTTTGTCCATCAGTTTGGGGTGACAAGTAGTACTAAAAGCAGTTTAGTCCCCAACTTAGCCCATAAACATCTCCAAAAGTGGCTAAGAAATTTAGTATCACGATCTGAAACAATAGTATTTGGCACACCATGCAAGCGAATAATTTCACGAAAGAACAAATCAGCAACATTAACAAACATCATCGCTTTTATGACATGGTATAAAGTGTGCCATTTTCGAGAATCTATCCACGACAACAAATATGCTATCCTCCCTTCTTTGTTCGAGGTAAACCTAAAACAAAGTCCATAGATATATCCTCCCAAGGAACACTAGGCACAGAGCAAAGGCATATATAAACCATGAGGATTGAGTCGTGACTTAGCTTTTTGACATGTAGTGCAGCGAGCAACAAAACGCTCAACATCCCGTCTCATCTTTGGCCAAAAGAAATGTGTAGCAAGTATATCCTCCGTCTTCTTCACGCCAAAGTGTCCCATTAATCCTCCTCCATGCGCCTCCTGCAACAACAAAAGACGAACAGAGCTAGCAGGAATGCATAGCTTGTTAGCACGGAACACAAAACCATCATTAATAACGAACTTGTTCCATGTTCTTCCTTCTTTACAATTCTGCATTACATCTTTAAAATCAGCATCATGCACATATTGATCTTTGATGGTCTCCAAACCAAATATTTTGAAGTCAAGTTGTGAAAGCATAGTATAGCGACGAGACAAAGCATCAGCAATAACATTTTCTTTACCCTTCTTGTGTTTAATGACATAAGGGAAAGTCTCAATGAATTCAACCCATTTAGCATGCCTACGATTCAGTTTAGCTTGACTTTTAATATGTTTCAAAGATTCATGATCGAATGTATAACAAATTCTTTAGGCCATAAATAATGTTGCCATGTCTCTAAAGTCCGAACAAGAGCATATAATTCTTTGTCATAAGTAGAATACTTCAGACTAGGCCCACTCAATTTTTCAGAAAAGTATGCAACAGGTTTGCCATCTTGTAATAACACACCTCCTAATCCAATTCCACTAGCATCACATTCAAGCTCAAAAGTCTTATTAAAGTCAGGAAGTTGGAGTAAAGGAGCATGTGTCAACTTATCTTTCAATACCGTGAAGGCTTCTTCCATGCGGTACCCCAAACAAAAGGCACATCCTTCTTTGTAAGCTCATTGAGAGGTGCAGCAATGGTGCTAAAGTCTCTCACAAAACGCCTATAGAAACCAGCGAGTCCAAGAAAACTCCTCACTTGTGTGACCGTTTTGGGCTGCGGCCAACTCTCAATAGCTTCAATCTTGGCTTTATCAACTTCAATTCCTGTGGAGTAACAACATAGCCAAGAAAAGATACTCGGTCGGTGCAAAAGGTGCACTTCCCAAGGTTACCAAACAAGCGTGCATCACGTAGAGCATTAAAACATCACGTAGATGTCCCAAATGTTCTTCCAAAGATTTGCTATAAATCGGTATATCATCAAAGTAAACTACCACAAATCGTCCAATGAAAGCACGTAAAACTTCGTTCATTAATCTCATGAAAGTACTAGGTGCATTAGTTAACCCAAAAGGCATGACTAACCACTCATATAATCCAAACTTAGTTTTAAATGCTGTTTTCCATTCATCTCCCAATTTCATACGAATTTGATGGTATCCACTACATAAATCAACTTTGGAGAATATTGTAGAGCCACTTAATTCATCAAGCATATCATCTAGCCTAGGAATAGGATGACGAGAACGAATAGTAATATTATTAATGCCTCTACAATCAACACACATACGCCGACGTACCATCCTTTTTAGGCACTAGTATAATAGGAACAGCACAAGGACTAAGAGATTCGCGTATATAACCTTTGTCGAGCAGCTCCTGTACTTGACGATAATCTCCTTCGTCTCCTCCGGATTGGTACGGTATGGTGCACGGTTGGGTAGCGATGCACGGGAATTAAGTCAATTTGATGCTCAATCCCTCGAATAGGTGGTAATCCGGTGGCACGTCTTGTGGGAAGACGTCAATGAACTCCTGCAAAATGTTAGTGACAGCAGGGGGCAAAGAGGAAGGCACGTCCTCGAATGAAAATAATGCCTCTTTGCACACAAAAGCATAGCAAACAGATTTGCTAGAATTTAGCTCATCAATATCAGATTTGGTGGCAAATAAACATGCACTTTTCAGTTTAATTTCAGAAGCAACATTAGATGGTTTATTATTAGGCTTCATTTGTTGCTCAAATTCTTTTGCCACAATCTGATTTTCACTCTTATTTTTCTCCTGTTTTGCTTTATTAGCTCTATTAATATCATCTTTCAAAATGGAATCAGGAGTCATAGGAAGCAAAGTAATATTTTTATCCTTGTGAACAAGAGTATACTGATTGTTTCTACCATGGTGTACAGAATTTTATCAAATTGCCATGGTCTACCAAGTAATAAGGAACATGCTTGCATAGGTACCACATCACAATCAACATAATCAGCATATGTAGAGATACTAAAATGCACACAAACAAGACGTGTTACCTTAACCTTGCCGCTGTTGTTGAACCATTGGATGTAGTAAGGATGTGGATGTGGTCTTGTGGTGAGAGAAAGCTTCTCCACCATATCCATGCTAGCCAAGTTGTTGCAGCTCCTCCATCTATGATGACGCTAATAGAACGTTCCTTCACAACTCCTTTGTATGGAACAAGTTATGCCTCTGATTTTGCTCAGCTTGTGTAACCTGCACACTCAAAACACGTTGAGCAACTAAACATTCATACCTGTCAAGATCTTCAGCAGCCATGTATTGCGTCTCAAGATCAGAATCATCTCCACCGTGTTCTTCATGTGTAATAAGAGCCAAAGTCTCTTCATCATAGTCACTAGCAGACTCATACCCACCATCCTCAATAGCAATCATCACACGCTGAGATTGGCATTCTCTCTAAAATGTCCTCTTCCCTTACAACGACGACAAATAATATCACTTGTGTGCCCTGTTGACGCCATGGAAGAAGAAGAGCTCTGTGTAGGCCCAACAGGTGTACTCTTGGCAGATAGTGGTGGTTGTGCCTGCTTTCTTGTATCACGGTTGGAGGTGGCAGCCGACGGAGGTGCCGGTGTAGTAGAACGTGTGGAAGTAGATGATGCGTGGTGTCCATGATGAAGGTCGACCTGCAGAAAAGTTAGTCCGCGCCAAGGCACATCGATCCTGCACTTCACGCTCAGCTTTACAAACAAGATGGAATAATCGAGTGATATTATTATAATCCTTGTAGTCTAGAATAGTCTGAATCTCTATTTAATCCACCCGTAAAACGTGCAAGCATAGCTTTATTCTCCTCAACAATACCACATCTAATCAAGCCAGTTTGTAATTCCCGATAATATTCTTCACCGAATTTTTCCTTGTCTTAAGCGCTGCAATTTTTGAAGTAATTCACGCTGATAATATGGTGGAACCCAACGAGTACGCATAGCAGTTTTCAAAGCAGCCCAAGTAGCTGGAACAGGATATAATCTACAATGTTCAGACCACCAAACACATGCAAAGCTAGTGAAAGCACAAACAGCAGCAGAACACGTCTCTCCTCGGGATATTGTAAACATGTAAATCGTTGTTCAGTTTCTAACTCCCAAGTAAGATATATATCAGAACATATCTACCCTCAAATGGTGGAATATTCAATTTCAGTTTAGGAGATGGTCATGATCTCGTACCTGAAGGGGAGCCCGAACATTGCCATTATTTGCATGTGGACGACCTGGTGGTTGTGGTGCTGGTGGTTGCACGTAGTTCTGATGTTGATCAACCTCATCCTCGTAATCTCTCACATAATCATCCTCCCCCACCGCAGCAGCAGGAGCCACGAAGTATCAACAGCAGCACCAGCAGCTTGGCCGGTGAAGAGGGACACGGAAGCTCGGCGGAGGGCTGTTTCGCGATGTGGAGGTAGTCCTTGTTGTTGTAGTAGAGGTGCGTTAGGTGCCGCGGTGGTGGTGGTGGTAGACGCGAGCAATTCATTAAACTTGTTATCGAGCTTTGTTTCGAACGCCTTCTCAATGCCATCTATCTTCTCCATGGCCTCTTCAAATCTATTTAGCACATCTTCCACCTGCCCACTCATCATTTGTTGAAACTTATCATGTAGCGCTTTGTTTGTCATGTTCTCCCGATCATCCACGTCGGCTTGTGATCCTGCCATGGTTAGCAGCAATAGAAACACACAAGAATATGATTGACAGACTACTAGGAAGTGGTGGTGGTGGTGTGGTGGACGATCACAAATCCGTGAAGCAAATCGCAAATTCTTACCAGTTCTTACCCAGAAGAAAGCGGTGATCGGCAACCGATGTAGTCAAAACTCTCAAAGCTTGGATAGAGCGATTACGGGGAGAGTCAAACGCACGATGTAGATGTATGTGGAGCTGGGAAGGCTTATAATATGGTGGCAAAAGGGTCAGCAATAATCAATTCAGAGATGCAAAGTTGAATAAACGCTCAACGACGCAGATCTTGTGTCTGGTCCTAGGCTAGACCGTGCTAGAGACGCGAGCCTAGAACACTAACAAAATCACGGCGCTGCACGGAAACAACGGAAAAGCACACTCTGGAATAATTTTTTTTCGCTCTTTTTTTTTGCGCTGCTTTTTTTTTTGCGCTGCTCTTTTTTTTTTCGGCTGCCCGGTCCCAAAAACTGGAAACGGGTCAAAAAAAACTTTCTATAACGGCGACTGTCTCAATACGCTTAGAAACACCTAAAAATAGGATAGCCAGAAAATTTTTCGACAAGTGCGTTTTCGGGAAATTTTGGGCCTAAACGGAGGGTGGTTTCCGGAACCTACGCAGGCAAGGAAACACGAATCGGAATTTAGATGGATCTCGAAAACAAACCTAATATGAGAAGAACTCGGATTGGTGGTGGATATATGGTGGTGGTATATGGCAGCGGTGGTGGTATATGGTAGCGGTGGTGGTATATGGATATGGATTGGTGGTGGTATATGGATACGGATTGGTGGTGGTATATGGATACGGATTCAGAGCGGTGGCGGATAAGCAATGGTGGTAGATGGCAAGGCGATGATGATGGTGCGGCAGTGGCGTGACAACTTATGACCGAACTCGAAACTCTAAAAGACTAGACTCTAAGACCAGCAACTTGACACGACGATGCAACCGCAAATACAACAAAGCAAAACCCTAAAAAGATTATGCAAAGGCTCAGATTGGTTCGGATATGATGAACTAACCCTAATTTTTTTGTGGCTTTTTCGTGGACTTTAGGTATGAAGAACAGACTCGATCTAATCTACGAAAAACTGTAAAATCTCACCGAGCAACCACGGAAATCTGATACCACTTGATAGAGGCAAAGGTGTCCCGTCTTTCGATGAGATGTTGGTTTTCGCTTTGGAGGAAGTCGACTTTGACGATCCGACTACGAACGTCTGCGAGGGCGTCGCCGCTTAGCAATCGCTAAACCAACTCCGAGAGGTTATTGACCATGCCGAGCACGATCAACGACCACGAGAGTCTGCATTTCCTGCGAGCAAACGAAGAACAAGCAAGAAACTGAGATTGCAATCTGGATATTGCGAATATAAGATGAAAGCTTTATTGATCAAGGTGGGGTTCTGTGGCGCCTTTGTCAGTCGTTGAACACAAACGGCACGCGAAGTTGCAGCTATGGCGAACTTTTAATCTAAACAAAACCCAAAGCCTAAACGACGCCCTAAGGGCTGTATATATGGAGGAAGAGGAGGAATTTCGTGGCCCTTGAGGGAGGGGTCCAAACCAACCCTAACTCTTGTTTCCCCACACATACGGACTCTAAAACAGCCTATACTTAAGTATTTCGAAATTACATGGGCCTGGCCCAATAATAAGGTGACGCAGCACCTAGAATAGCCTATGGACGAATATTATGAAGTGGCATCTTGTATATTTCGTCCAAGGCCTCATGCACTCATTAGGGTGGCTTCAAAGTCCTGGAATCATCACTTGTAACTCCGTTCTTGTTCCCCTTATGCATGCCAACATCTCCATGCTTGAACTTGCTCCAAGGTTCATCTTTCTTGTCCATGGTAGGCCCTTCATTTGTAAGCAAAACAAATGTATCCAATTTAGGCAGCATCATATTCTCATGAACATTGGAATCGTTACCAAGAAACGAAAGTACCTGATAATTCAATTGGCGTGCGCGAGCTCTAGTAATTGGTCCAGTATGTATAGCAGCAGGGGCTGTGGGTGTAACAATGGTATTGATGTCCTCATCATGATATTGCCATGCTTCCTTTACATGATTTGCGCAATTCATCTACTATGTCATGCCATGATCACATTGAACCAAATATGCTTTGTTTTAGACGTTGTAAATATTCTCCATGTGATGTTGCTACTCATGCTCATGAGGAGACCCCCATAGTTTCCTCATACATATTAGGAGATCTTGATGCATTCCATACTATGCATGATTCCCATGATTGCGTGCACCTTATGCATTCCATGAATAACAATGCTATAGATATTGCTCGTGATGCATTACACAATTTGAGTCTCCATTATGCTATACATAATACCAAACCTCTCATGATGGATGACATGTTTCTATATCACGCATCTCATTTATTTGATCATTGGATATTTTGTGCTAACCGACACATGCACGTGTGCATCATGATGGATGATGTGTACATCTACCACGCACACACAATTTTTCCCTTGCCTTTGTTTTGTGTAGGTACTCATGTATACTCGTCAACCTCTCAATCCCAAGAATTGACGAAACGAGCTCTTGAGAGCAATGACGATTTGGGATCCCGTGGACTATCCTTACCACCATTCCCTCCGCGCAAGGACTACGTGCATCTCTTTTACTTGGCTCTCACACGGCTATGGGCTATATATCACTTGTCGCTTCATGCTCATTTATCGTGTTCACTTTGCATGCTATGCTTGCTCATATGCCTTTGCCATGCAATTGTGACCCTTGTTTGCATCTGTAACATCCCAAATTTTGGAATGTTAATAAAATTAATTGAATTGTTTGTTTGTTTGCTTGAGTGAATTAAACTTGAGTGAAATTTGAACCTTTTCAAAAACTTTTGAAAGAGAGGGAATAAAATGACTTTCCCCTTCTCCGGTAAATTCAAATTCATCCTATTAAAAATCAATGAGAGAAGATGACATGACTTCTTCAACTATAAAGAATTTGAACGGAGTTTTGCAATTTAATTCTTTCAAATATTTGCACTTGCTTCTCTATTTTTCTTCCCAAGAAATACCCGAAAATAAATTCTTGCAAGCAAGAAAGAGCGGAGGAAAATGACCCTCCAAAATCAGGGGCATTTTGAAAATATTTGAGCCAAGAAAAACCAAAGTTTTTATTTAAAAATTATTTGCAAAAAGAAATAAAGCCTTTAGGGATTTTCTGAAAACATTTTTTAAGTTTTTATTTTGGCCGTGGAATAATGCTCATCATCTACATTTTATTTTTCTGATAATTTTAGTATATAAAACTCTTTATTCGAATTGATTTGATTTCCTTTTATTGTTTTAGTTTCCTAATTTTAAAAATAGGAATGGAATCGTTTTTATTGGAAAAACCTGCTGGCCCATTAAGCACTTTCCTATTCTAGCCCAACAAGAGATCATCTCCTTCCTCTGTTTCCTCTCACGTTACAGAAGCTTTCCATGTCCATGGAGACAGAAATCTCCACCTTCCCGATCTCCTCGTCTTTCCATCCCAGCGCCTCCCGAGACCGCCTATAAAACCCCCTCCTCTCCTCGCTCCATTTTTCCCATCACCACGCCCCTCCTTGCCCGTAGCCTTCTCTTCACCGTCCTCCTTTTCCTGCCTAGAACGCTCACCAGAGCTCTCTGGAACCTCCCATCGCCCAGCGCCACCTCCCAAGCGCCGACCCCCTCCTCCGCCACCCCACCTCGCCGGGCGACCTCGCTCCCCCGAGCAGCCCTCCACATCGCCGTCTCCTTCCTGCCATCTCTGCCTCACGCATGGTAACTCCGTTTTGTTTTCAGATTTATTCCCGTAACAGATTTAGTTCCGTTCTTGTTTAGCTTATAACTTTTGATCTAGAAGTCCAATGATGCTGATTCTTTTGGCGCTAGATCACAATTTTCTTGTAGTTTCCAAAAATATATAATTTGTCTATGTCTGGATTTATAAAAATTGAGTTAGATCAGATTTGAATTAAAGCTTGTTTTGCTTATTCCGGAGTTTAAAATAGATTTTATTTGATTCTTTTTCTACTGATCACTAGTGATCATATTTACCAGTGGTAAAAACTTCAAAATTGTTTGAGTATTTTAGCTTATTGTTTCATGTAAAACAAATTCTGTTTTAGTTCTATTGAATAATAGCTACTTTTTTTCTATAGTTGTTTTAAATTATTTTATTTTATATTTCAGAAAGTTTATGTTTGGTTTCTATTAGTTAAACAGTAGGTGTTCAACAAGTTTTTATATTTATTTTTATTTTGTATCGTGAAATCAATTCAAGTTCGCTAATAACTTGCAATGGATTTCTCTCTTTTAACTCCCAATTGAAAATACTTTCAAAATAGCTTTATGAAAAAATACTTTATTTTTCTTTGTCTTAACTAAATTTAGATTTTATTCTCTGTTATTTTAGTGTTTTATTTTCCGTTAGACAAAACTATTTTTGTGAATGTTGTAGAAGAAGACTCCCTAGTTTCATTTGAAGTTCCTTCGGATTCTTATTCGCTCTCTCTTTTGTTTTGATTGTTAGTGTGAGTGCTTATGTGAATGATATGTTTGTTATATAGATTTCATCAGAGAGTGACGAGTAGTCTATGAAGTTATTTCTTGAGAACGATAATTCTTCTTCGTCAACATCACCAGGCAAGTTCACTTTGACCATGCTTTCTTACCTATGTTTTATTGCATTTAGTGGCACCTTTGCAACCACCCCTCAGTAGTGTTATTGAAATTCTTGTAGTTGAGTAGTATGCATGAGGTAGGAACCCATCACCCTGTTACCAAGCCCGGGACGTTATTTTATTCTAATGCTACGCTGTAGTAGACGGGGTTTGGTATGAGTGTTCGAGAGTGGTGTGAGAATGGAGGATCTACGTCTATGACGACAACTCCATGATGGAATCTGCAAGGACTGCATCTTCAAGGCCTCAAGACTTCAAGACTCGAGACAAGAATTCAATACACACTACTGGGTGAAGGACGGTTGACGGGCACCTGGAGAAACCAAAGTGGTTGGCGGGATGCATGGAGAAGCGCCATGACATCTTTGGAAAGCTTCACCCAGACTCAAAGAGACGGAAGAATATTTCACGCCCGAAGCTTACCTGTGCAACCGCAAGTCATTATGGGCTCTGGCTTGGTTGACCTTAGTTGTGACTCTGGCTGGGACGGTACTAGCAGATGTAGAACTACGGTAGGATGGGTTGAGTACGGACGGTGGTCGAGGAACTCTTTGGAAGACCATGTTTGGTCATCTTGTTCTCAAACACTCGAAGTGCGAGAACGTAAAGAGAGGATCGAATCTTGCGGGTAAAGTGTACAAACCTCTGCAGAGGGTTTAAACCTAATCGATTAGCCGTGTCCCGATTACGGACAATTTGAGCATCTGGACTTGGATCTATCTCGAACTCTCAACACCGGATTGATAACTTAATTGTGGGCAACCTATGATGATTTTGGGCTATGAGACATCGGTTGGCGGAACCATGTCATGATAGAAGACTCCATAGTACAGACTTCACTTTTGCCTTTGATGTAGGTAAAATAAAACCAGCTTTTACGCAAACAAAATTCAGATACAGAGCCACAAAGCCATATTGCATATAGTATAGTTTATCATCTGTTTTCTCTTATTGTGATCTTGCCGGTACATTCAATGTACTGACCTACACGGCTGCAACGTATCATGTTGCAGATATTTCCTCGACGAGTAAGAGTTACGATACAGGGTTACGGTCTACACTCAACCTGCCGATGGCGTTGATGGGACTCCACACCCGTTTGATTGTTTCCGCTGAGTATTATGAGGTATATATCAGTTTTACGATATTTATGCATGTGATTGCACTTTGATATATACATTGATGTCTTGTGTGCCAAAGATCTTGATCCAGGATGGCACAAGAATCACAGAGGCTTGACCGTCGAGGTCGGGTCGCTCTGAAATGGTATCGAGCACATGTTGACTGTAGGACGTGACCCTAGAAATCGGAAAGCCCTAGGACAGGATATCTCTAAAACTTTATTTTCAAAAGACTCTTACTCCTCATCTTTTCAGATTTTATCAAATAGACACTCTCACCTCAAATAGTTAGAATATACCCTTTCCTTTTTGACCACACGGAGGATCAATCAAGACGCTCCAAGAAGGATTAGAGAACTGATGACCACTTGAGTAAAAAGGATTTCACCATGTATTAGAAGAATTGAAGTACAACAGTTGGAGACTCCGATGATTTGAAGAATCTAAAGAAATATTTGACCTTTAGAAGACCAAACCCTGTTATACACTTACGTTAGATGCGATGATTTGTGAGCCGTCCTTTGTTTGATGTTTTCCGACAGCCCCAAAAATAAAACCTGTTTCTTCAAAACTAATGTTTGTATTGTGTGTATATCCTCCCCACCTCTCTCTCATCTCACCCTAAAACCCTTGAACCCCGTAGATGATGAATGAAGTTGGACTGATATTCTCTGGATCAAGACTCAGCCCGAGGCGAGCTATGGATGCGAACATGGAAAATCACTTGGGAGCAATTTGGTTTCAAGGAAGTATGAGGTTCAATATGCTCTTCAATACCTTACAGAAAGTGCTGCAACCTGGTGGAACATGCACCAAGCCATACAGGGATTTAATGGAGCAAGAACTTGGGAGGAATTCAAGAAGACACTGTTGAAATCACGTCTTATCCGGAAGCACAATGATGCACCAAGAAGTAAACCTTGTGCCTGCAAGATTTGCGGAGAAATAGGACACACCCAGGAGGAACACAAAGATGGATGCCCTCATTGTGAGGAAAAACACCCAGCTGAGGAATGCCCAACTAGCCAGGTGACTTGCTTCCTATGTGAAGGAACCACCCACTACCCGGTGCAGTGTCACATTTACTCCACGGTGCAACAAACTATTCCGAACCAGGAAGATGGAATGAAAGAAGCCCTCAAGGAAGATCTAGAAGAACCAAGAATGATCGAAAGTGTTGAAGACCTGGATGGAGAAGGTCTCAACAGATTTTACTCCAATGCCTGCTATTCATGCGGAGAAGAAGGACATTTTTCACAGTATTGCACCAAGGAAAGAAAGGAGTATCCAGGATATTTCCCGACAGCAGAAGTGAAGTTTGACCCCGGAGATAGAAACTCGATCATTACAGAGAAATCCAGAAGAGAAAAGGAAGGCAACCCGAGAGCAACACAATTTTTGCAGAGAAGGACTTGAGTCATATCACCTGTTACAGGTGCAAGGATTTAGGTCATTACGCTAGTAAATGCCCAGAAAAGAAGCCAAGAATCCAAGGAGCCCGCATAATCACAAAGAAGCCCCGAGACATGTCGGAAGTCATTTGTTTTCGCTGCAAGGAGGCAGGACATTATGCTATTAAATGTCCCGACAAGATGAAAGCTGGAGTTGAGTAGTTGGAATTTTGATATGGATAATAAGAGTAGTAGAAAGCAATTTCATTTTCATGAGCTCAATGAGTTGAGTTATGTAATAGATTACCCTGAGATTGTAATAGTTCATGACTCAATAAAGTTGTAATGTCACATGCTGAAAAGCTTTAAGGAGTTGCCATATTTTATCTTGGAAATTAATATTCTTGATGAACATGGAAGAAAGTAAGTTGTGATGCATAAACAGGAAATTGGAAATTGAGTTTGAAGTTCTGTTTGGATGATATGAATGTATGCCCGGAGATAAGTACCTTAATTCGAGCATCATTTCTGTTTCTAACTGCAGATGACGACCCTTTACGAGTCTTTCCTTAAAGGTCCGGAAACCATCATGACCACGACAAGTGATCATGATTACCCAAGATCTGAAGGACATGATGAAGCATATTCACCTTGAAGGAGATGCAGTCTACAAAGGCTACCCTTCATGCAAAAGGGAGTGGAACTTTGGTATGTGGAGGTACACCTCCACCGTTTGAAAGGAGTTTGCCCAAAGAGGATGGGGCATTACTTTTCATCTCACGTGTGCCACAAGCAACTTTCTTCGATGCCGTTCGTGAAGCAGCCATGGAAGCCATACGCCAGATCGGAGAAATACTTGAAGCAAGACTCCGTTATACTCAGGAATACCTAAGCGAAGTGCATGCAGAGATGATGAAGGTGAAGCTCAAGACCACCATGATGAAACAGAAGATTGAAGATTTCAAGGCTCATGTCGCACAATTCCAGTGGGACTGAAGAATCCTCGAGGAGGATAAATAAATAAAGTGGAAGTAATGTCTGACCATACCAAATCATGTGGGTGGCAGCATTTGTAACAAGTACTTTTTGGAATTTGGATTTACGAAAATGATTAAGGATGTAATGAAAGATTGCTATGAAAATAATGAGATGTTATGGATAAACTTGTGCATTTATTCTGATCATAGTACTCTGTAAAGCCACAAGATCAATGAAGAAAGAAATGTGTTATTCATGACGGTCCATAGAAGGAAGCTGAACAAAATAAGTTGGATTTTGTTTTGATATGATGGTATGAAGAAACAGAGTACTACTGGATTTAAAGGAGGTGTAATATGGAACAAGAGAGTTACTCCAAGGATGAAGTTAAAGCTGCACTAGTGTTGAAGTGGGCCTTAACCCACAGGCCCAGGATTTTGAGAAGGAACTGATGTAACCTTGATAAAAGGAATAAGTTGGAGGAATCAACAGTCCAATCAGCATACGTTTCGTAGGAGATTACGCTAAAACCTAAGAGTGGTGAAGTAACGATAGATGTCTTGTTTGGCTTGCAGAAACCATGGATTTACTCGAACCCAATTCGAGGACAAGAGAAATTCGCAATGCTTGTGAGTATGCCCAAGTGTTAGAATACGTGATTCACTTTATTTACGTATGTGGTAATGATTCAAGTACAGGATGGATTGGCCCCATACCGAAGACTTCTATCATGAACTATCATATGTTGATGGAAAATCGAGAGACTTGAAAACCTTTGAAGAGTGTCGACGTTATAAGCCATAAAACCATAGAATGGTAGGACGATGGAACCCCATTACAGCAAACTGCTGCCAAACGTAGGTTATCGGTGAGGTTCAACCTGACCCGTTTTCTGCAGGAGAAAACCATAAATTGTAGACCACCATGAGTGTTTCGATAGTTGTTTAGAATGGACACAGACCCATCAGCTAAGAAGATCCGGTCTCGGACGAACTTCAACTTTGACGAACCGACCCAAGCTTTTGAGGAAAACTCTATGCTTCCGATGTAAGAGCTTTAATGAAGGAGCTATTGTAAGATATGTGAAGAGACATACATTGTCAGCCCTCCGGAGGAAATATCTGAGTTTATTGGAACCATGACCTTGTTTTTAAGTGTGGTAGCACCCCGACCTTTTCGACCAAGACATTTGCTAGAAGACCCCAACCCTAACCTTTTCTTGTTAGTTTCTTGAATCTCGAGGACGAGATTCATTTTAAGTGTGTAGGTTTGTAACATCCCAAATTTTGGAATGTTAATAAAATTAATTGAATTGTTTGTTTGTTTGCTTGAGTGAATTAAACTTGAGTGAAATTTGAACCTTTTCAAAAACTTTTGAAAGAGAGGAATAAAATGACTTTCCCTTCTCCGTAAATTCAAATTCATCCTATTAAAATCAATGAGAGAAGATGACATGACTTCTTCAACTATAAAGAATTTGAACGGAGTTTTGCAATTTAATTCTTTCAAATATTTGCACTTGCTTCTCTATTTTTCTTCCCGAGAAATACCCGAAAATAAATTCTTGCAAGCAAGAAAGAGCGGAGGAAAATGACCCTCCAAAATCAGGGGCATTTTGAAAATATTTGAGCCAAGAAAAACCATAGTTTTTATTTAAAATTATTTGCAAAAGAAATAAAGCCTTTAGGGATTTTCTGAAAACATTTTTTAAGTTTTATTTTGGCCGTGGAATAATGCTCATCATCTACATTTTATTTTTCTGATAATTTTAGTATATAAAAACTCTTTATTCGAATTGATTTGATTTCCTTTTTATTGTTTTAGTTTCCTAATTTTAAAAATAGGAATGGAATCGTTTTATTGGAAAAACCTGCTGGCCCATTAAGCACTTTCCTATTCTAGCCCAACAAGAGATCATCTCCTTCCTCTGTTTCCTCTCACGTTCTGAAGCTTTCCATGTCCATGGAGACAGGAAATCTCCACCTTCCCGATCTCCCTCGTCTTTCCATCCCAGCGCCTCCCGAGACCGCCTATAAAACCCCTCCTCTCCTCGCTCCATTTTTCCCATCACCACGCCTCCTTGCCCGTAGCCTTCTCGCCACCGTCCTCCTTTTCCTGCCTAGAACGCCACCGGGAGCTCTCCTGAACCTCCCATCGCCCAGCGCCACCTCCCAAGCGCCGACCCCTCCTCCGCCACCCCCCACCTCGCGACCTCGCCCCCCTCGCCGAGCAGCCTCCACATCGCTGTCTCCTTCCTGCCATCTCTGCCTCACGTACAGGTAACTCCGTTTTCGTTTTCAGATTTATTCCTGTAACAGATTTAGTTCCGTTCTTGTTTAGCTTATAACTTTTGATCTAGAAGTCCAATGATGCTGATTCTTTTGCGCTAGATCACAATTTTCTTGTAGTTTCCAAAATATATAATTTGTCTATGTTTGGATTTATAAAATTGAGTTAGATCAGATTTGAATTAAAGCTTGTTTTGCTTATTCTGGGAGTTTAAAATAGATTTTATTTGATTCTTTTTCTACTGATCACTAGTGATCATATTTACCAGTGGTAAAAACTTCAAATTGTTTGAGTATTTTAGCTTATTGTTTCATGTAAAACAAATTCTGTTTTAGTTCTATTGAATAATAGCTACTTCTTTTTCTATAGTTGTTTTTAAATTATTTTATTTTATATTTCAGAAAGTTTATGTTTGGTTTCTATTAGTTAAACAGTAGGTGTTCAACAAGTTTTTATATTTATTTTTATTTTGTTATCGTGAAATCAATTCAAGTTCGCTAATAACTTGCAATGGATTTCTCTACTGTTTTAACTCCCAATTGAAAATACTTTCAAAATAGCTTTATGAAAAAATACTTTATTTTTTTCTTTGTCTTAACTAAATTTAGATTTTATTCTCTGTTATTTTAGTGTTTTATTTTCCGTTAGACAAAACTATTTTTGTGAATGTTGTAGAAGAAGACTCCTAGTTTTATTTGAAGTTCCTTGATTCTTATTCGCTCTCTCTTTTGTTTTGATTGTTAGTGTGAGTGCTTATGTGAATGATATGTTTGTTATATAGATTTCATCAGAGAGTGACGAGTAGTCTATCAAGTTATTTCTTGATAGAGGCAAAGGTGTCCCGATGTTTCGATGAGATGGTGGCTATCGTTTCTGTGGGAGTCGACCTTGACGATCCGA